>CP106733.1:39557129-39755151 GCA_025506655.1 Gossypium rotundifolium
CTTTTTATCTTTTAATTAAAAATCAAGTCATGCCATTTTGTTTCCATCTTTAATAAATTATTTACACTTATATCTCCCTTTCATTTGCATTTATACCTTATATATTTAATGTCAATTATGCACTTTATTTTAATATTTTATATTTATTCACACTTGTATAATTTTTATTTATTCTTATTTTGTCTTTATTTATTTTCATGTTCTATAAGATTTTAGCTAACTCGAATGTTGATTTTGAAACCACAAATCTGAGGTTAAAAATTATTTTAATATTATTTTAGTGTCTACAGCATGTGTTTAGATATGTGTGAAAGTTCCGTGTTTTAATTTAATCGATTGGATGGTTAATTTGACAAAAGGACTTAATCGCGTAAAATGTAAAAGTTGTATTCTAATTGTTAAAGGTGTTTAATTACTATGATTTATTAAATGAAAGGTCCTTATGATGATATTACACCATTGATAGTGGGAATGAATATAAATGGGCATATATTAGGTGATTTTATGATGGTTTCATTAAGGTTATAATAGTAAAATTTTAAATTAAGTTTAATTAAATAAAACAAAAGCCATTTTTCTTTCAAATTTTGTCATCTAGCCGAATATTGAAGAAGAAAAAGAACCATTGTTGCTCATTTAGGGTTCGGCACTTGTATAGCTTGATTAAGGTACTGTTTTAGCTCGATTTTTTTATGATTTTTACGTTTTAGAGATCGTTGCTTTGTATTCTAGCTAGCCCATGCCTTAATTTTGAGATTTGTTAATGATTTTGTGACGTGCCATTGATGAATTCTTGAGCTTTTGAATGTTTTATGATGAAAAATGAATATTTGTTAATAGTTATACAAGTTTTGTTAAGTGATTTTTGACAAAAATGTCAAAAAGGGGTTTAATTGTGAAAAGTACAAATTATGTGGTTGAAATGTGAAATAAATGTCAAATATGGGCTGCTAAGGGTACTATGGTAATTCGTCTAGGCTTGAGTTTAATGAAATTTCATGAATTTTGTGTATTTGTGAATAAGGGACTAAATTGTAAAAATGTAAACTTTAAGGGCTAAAATGTAAATTCCAAAATATGTGTTTTTGAACTGAATTGTATGATTTGATGAATAAATGAGTTAATTTTGAATGTATATAGATCAAGAACAAAAGAAATCGGATTTAGATTGGGGAAAATCAAAGGTTATTGAATAGAAGATCCAGTCCGTTTATCCTGAATACAAGGTAAGTTCATATGCAAATAAATGTCTTTAAATTGAACTATATATGTTTAATTGTCATTGAACTACTATGAATGTTGAATGATTAAATACGAGCAAGAATCGACAGGGTTACAATATTCGAAAGTCCCGTACGAACCTTAGGAATAGTATAGGATACGAATGTCATGACATTAGGATTAACGATATGTGGCTATGTGTAAGACCATGTCTGAGATATTGGCATCATATGTGATTACGTGTAAGACCATGTTTGGGACATTAGCATCGATATTTAATTTCGTGTAAGACCATAGCTAGGCTATCGGCATCGATATGTAATAACATGTAAGACCATATCTGGTATATGGCATTGTACGAGCTATATGTAACAGTCCGATTTAGACCCTAATCGGAACGGTGGTTTCAAGACCACGAATCCGAGTCAAAAAAATATTTAAATATTATTTTTCGTGTTAATTATATGTGAATTAGCATGTGTAAAAGTTTCGTATAAAAATTTGATTGTTTGTGAGCTTAATTTAATAAAAAGGGCTTACTCGCATAAATTATAAACTTGATAGTTTAATGTGTTAGGACTAAATTGAGGTTGTCTTTTAAATGAGAGCATTTAAAATGCAATAAACCTATTTTTATAAGATAGTGCACGGCAACATGGTTATAATAGATAGTTTTATGTATATTAATTTTATAATTACTATTATTATATCATATTATTACATTAGTTTAATAAAACAAAATCATAACATTTAAAAGTCATTTTTCTTTCTTCTTGACCGAAACAAAGAAAAGAAAAAGAACATAGGAAAGCTTTGGGTATTCGGCATCAAATTAGCTTGATTAAGGTATGTTTAGGTTTGGTTTTGATAATTTTACGTTTTGAGATCGTTGCTATGAGATGCACAAAGCCCATGTTTTAATTTTTGATTTTGATGAATATTTTAGTTGAGCCATTGTTGATAGCTTGTTGTTTATGTTGTTTGATGATGAAATATGATATATATATATATATATATATATATATGTGTGTGTGTGTGTGTGTGTGTGTGTGTGTGTTAGATTAACAAGTTTTGTCTTTGAATTTTTGATGAAATTGAGTATGTTGGATTAAATTGAAAAATAAATTTTTGAGGGACTAAAATGTGAAATAAATGAAATTTATAGACTTGTATGAGGACTAGGAATATTCGACCCTTAAGGTGTATAGTCAAATTTTGTGTATTTTGTGTTTTGTGCAATAGGACTAAATTGTAAAAATATAAAATGTTAGGGGTAAAATGGTAATTTTCCCATTTATGTGTTTTTGGACTAAATTGAATGAAAATATGTTTGAATGAGCTTAATTTGAATATTTTTAGATCAAGAACCAAAAAAATCGGACTTGGATCGAGGGAAAGCGAAAATAGTTGAATAGTTGATTTTTGTCGTTCGACGATATCCGAGGTAAGTCTTTAAGCGATTAAACATTGTAAATTGTGTATATAATTTAATAATATACTGATTTGGAATTGGTGGAGATTGTATTGAGATAGTCGAAAATGAATAAATTTAGAACTATTATGTTTAAGTTTAGTTCGATTGAGTTATAATATCTGAAAGTTCGTATGAAGATTATAAAGTACATGAAAGTTTTGTTACATGATATGTGCGTGAGATAGCTATTAAATCGTTATTCGGCCTTGGGCCTAGCAAGCATTGAGTGGTGAACTTAAATCGGGCTTCGTGCCTAGCTTGAGCTTATCTAGGTGATTAAATATCGCACTTGGGTCTAGAGGGCCTAATCTTGGGTGTGTGATTCGAGCTTACGCCTAGCAGTTTAATCTTGGTGATTTATTTTCAAGTCTATGTCTATAAGACCTCAAATTGATGTGGAAATTGAGCAAGTAAGTTGATTTAATTGACCTTATATGTTCGGCCACAAATGTATGTGCATATGTGATGATGAATTGAATTTGTATACAAGTGGTCATATGTGATGTTATATTTAATTGAATGTATGAGTACATGTGATAACTTAATTAACTTTGAATGTTCGGTTATATATGATAATTTATTAAACTAGTATATTCGGCCATATGTGATGGTATAATAAGCCATGTATATTTGATCATATAAGTAAGTAATTATGATATGATATAGGAGAACTTGATTATTCGGTCAACTAGGTATGATTATAAATTAAATTGAAATAGTCTTATTTTGGGAGCGAAAAGTTGTATAATATTATGCTTAATGAAAAGTATAAGCATTCGCCAAGGTGATTTGTTGAGTTATAGTATAATATTAATGATATAATTTAATTTGATAGAAATGTTTTGATTGTTCGTTTGAATTGTTTAATTTGCTTATGACTTATTAAGCTATGAAAGTTTCTTGTGTGTATGTTTATTTGACTTGTTTTATAGATTTTGAAGTCTAATTACGAGCTCGGGATCATCGTCAAAGTCTATCATACTATCGACTAATGTTGGTATTTTATAAGTTAAATTTTCGAACTATGGCATGTATGGGATAACTTATAATTTTGAAAGGATTGTTTTGGGTTATGTATATATATTAAGCCATGCGAAAATGGCTAAATCTTGATACTTAAAGACTTATGTGAATTCGGTTATAGTCTTAATTTATTATGGGATTATATTATATGATGTATATATGCTTTTATTTGGTTATATGTTTTAAGTTGGATATTACATGATTGACTTATACATTAGTCATGTTGATGAGCTCAATACATAGCATATATATTTATGGTGTTTGGATGTTTGTTTTTGGTAATGAATATTAGTAAGCGTGGTGTAATATTCGGTTTAGGCAATGAAAAAATGATAGATGCACACTTAAGTTATAGTATGTGATATATATATTAGTTAAGTAATATTTATGTTATGTATGTGTGTATTTGTTTTGGTCATTTGCAAAATAAGAGTTAAGTTCTATATTGTATGATTATACTTGGCTATTTTGATTTGGTTTGTGTAAGTAAGTGTATATATATATTATGTTTTATTTTGGTAAATGAAATAGTATAATTTGCTTATTATTGAATAGGGAGATTTAGTATGAATGTTAAGGCTATTTGGTGATCGAATTGAAAACTCCTTGTGCGGTTGAACTAATGATGTCTAAATATGATTTTTGACATGCAACTTGAGTATGTTTTAACTTGTTATTGGAGTTTAGAAATGATTCTTATATGATAATATCAAATGTGCATAACATTAAAATGATAAAATCCTTTATTTGAACAATTTGTGTGGTTGTTTATGTTAGATACACTGAAGAACCATGAACTATGTGATATGGATTATTCAATTTATTATGCATATGTATTGTTGTTTTAAGATTGAAAAAAAAATTGATGAGTGTATTGATGTGTTATTATATAAAGCATATATAGGAATGAATGTCTGTTGTGGGTTGTATTTGGATTGGTAATGCCTGTAACCCTAATTTAGCGAAGGATACGGGTTAAGGGTGTTACAATATATGTGATTTCCGAGTATCCTTAACGAATCCAAAAGTTTCAACGGGCAAAGCCAAGTCAAGAAGGAATGTGTGAATGAGTTAAGTGGCTCAGGTATGTATGAGATTCATATAAGTATTGAAAAGGGAAGTATTTGATGAATTAAACATGATATTGAATATGTATACATTGGGAAAGGTTTGTGAGATTATATGTGTTTACTCATAGTTTACCTATTGATGGAAATAATGTTGATTCATGTGGTAATTTTATTTGTATATGGCTTACTAAGCTTTTAAAGCGTACTTTGTGTGTTCTTTCCCTATTTTATAGATAATCGAAGCTAGCTCGAACTCGGGGATTATCAGGAACATCGTCACACTATCGATCAACTTGTTGGTACTTTTGGTGCTTTGTAAATATGGTATATGGCATGTATAGGCTAGTGATATGATGATGTGCTTTGAGATATGATATTAGCCATGAGATTTGGCTCTTGAATGATGTTAACGTTGATGTGTATTTGGCTATTTAATTTGGCTTAAATTATAAGTTTGATAAGTGATATATGATATATATATATATATTGTCTTGTGTTTTGGCATGTTTGTGATGGTTATATGGTTGCTCAATTAGCTAGTTGTCAATTGGTGTATTATTGCTTGACAAATGGCATGTTGTGGCTTGATTTTAAGATGATGATTTGGTATTATTTTGGTTGTTTAGGAGAGCATGAGAAAGGATGGCAAATTGGCCTTGCAAATGGCCTATTCTTGTCCACACGGGCAGAGACACAGGCGTGTGTCTCAACCGTGTGCGACACACGGTCATGATTCATGGCCGTGTGTCCCCTGGTGTTGGAATTGAATTGAAGTCAGTATGCTTCACACGGCCTCATACACGGGCATGTGACCGACTGTATGGCACAAGTCAGTATACCCCCTAAATGGCACACGGCCTAGCACACAGGCGTGTGACTTGGCTGTGTTGCATAAGTCAGTATACCCTACAGGATTGGCACGGTCTAGCACACGGCCTGGCACATGAGGGTCTGTGGTCATTTCTGTAACACCCCTAACCCGTATCCGACGTCGGACTAGGGTTAAAGGCATTACCGGACAGATCGAAAACATTTATAGAATTAATTATACAACTATTCAACAATATCAATCATAATGTCCCTTAATTAGGTCATCGAGACCTTAAACATGCTTATAAACCGAGTCGAGACTAAATCGAAACACATACAAAATTCCATGGAAAATTAAAAACTTTTCTAAATACAGGGGATTCATGCCCATGGGGGTAGCCGTGCGTCACCCACGGCTACTTGACACACCCGTGTGCCCTCCCCGTGGTCATATATTGCCAAAACCAACACGGCTACCAAGCACGCCCGTGTGCTAAGGCTATGTCCTACTAAGTCATATACTGCCATTTCTCACACGGCCTTTAGGCACACCTGTCGTGAATGACCGTGTACTTTTAAAGCTAGCTACCGATTTTACCCACGATTACTAGGCACGCCCATGTGCCATATAGTGTGACATAATAGGCCATTTGCAAGGCCAATAAGCCACCCATTTGGGTCACACCTACAAGCAAAATTTACCAATACAATTCATACTCATATAACCACCAAAGACTTACCAAAATAATCATTTAAAACATGTATTCAATACCAATTCCAACCATAACAATTTCAAAAGTTAAAACTCATATCATTACAAGCATGAATCATTCATTTGATCATTCAAAACATAACCATTTCATATACCAACTAACCATGCCAAAATATGCATCATATAACTCATTCACTCAATCATATTACTAACTCAAAACTTTCCCAAAATCATGGCTAAGTTCACTTCATAAACATACACACATATCTAGAATATACATGCCATAATTAGCTATATACATTTTCAAAAGGGTACCAAAATAAGTTTAGTAGTGTGATGACAAATCCTTGACATTCCCGAGCCTTCAGTAGCTTTGACGACCTATAAAACAGAGAAAAAAAAAATACACAAAGTAAGCTTTCCAAAAGCTTAGGAAGTCAATATACAACCAAACTTGGTATGGAAGGCATATATGCAAATAAATACACTGACAACTATCAATCACCTAACAAACTTTCACTTATTTTCTTTGGTTCATACACTTTTGACCACATTAGCCATTTTCACAATTAAAAAATCATATAAAGACATAGCTCATCTAGCCAAGACATTTCTTATCATATCATAAATTCCATATACATATCATCATAGTAAGATGATTTAGATGCTTACCCTTTTATACACATTTTGTGTATAATCAACGTACTTGAATCGGATTTATAACCACATAATTGTTCATAGCTCAGATTTGTAATTTGTATCACAGACTTGCCCGTTGAACCAATAAGAATCTAGTAGGATACTCAGACGGATCGAAATAATCGTACAATGCCAACGTCCCAGATGAGGTCTTACATGCACTCAGATATCGATGCCACTGTTCCAGACATGGTCTTACACGAATTAATACGATGCCGACGTCCCAGACGTGGTCTTACACGTAAAACTCATATCGATGCCAACGTCCCAGATGTGGTCTTACACGAGTCTCAGATCAATGCCAACATCCCAGACGTGGTCTTACATGATAAAACTGAACAGATACCTATGTCATGACACAGCTAATCCTATCTATTCCTAGGTTCATACGAGACTTCTCGGGCTTAGTCGCTATATCAGACTTATCTCAGAATTCATATTCATAACTTCTCATAAGTATCCATAATCAAAATTAGTCATATGAACAATTATTATATCATACAAGTACGTTTATTTGCATAATGACTTACCTCGGATTCAATTTATCAGAATGAAAACGGCTACTTGGTTACTTTCGCTTTCCCGCGATCTAAATCTGTTTTCCTTGGTTCTTGATCTAAACATATTCAGAATTAATCCTTTTATTCACTAATTCATTCAATTCAATCCATACACACATATTTTAGGCTATTTACAATTTAGCCCTCACATTTGCACATTTTATCAATTTAGTCCAATTTTCTCAAAACATCAAATTCACAAAATCCACACATACACATGCTTAGCCGAATACATATACATCACATACAAGCCCATATTTTTCATAAAACTTACAATTTAGTCCCTTAATTTACCATTTTCTCAATTTAGCCCTATTTAGCTAAATCCATCAAAAAATTCAAGAACAAAGTATGTTCATCTAACTCATATCTTTCATTTAACACCAAAAATCATCAAAAGCTTAACATATCATCAATGGCATCTCACACAAACATTGTCAAATCATCAAATTGAGACATGGGTTTGATAGCTCTCAAAGCAACGATTACAAAAGCGTAGAAATTATCGAAAGCGGATCAAAACTAACATTGAATTTAAACCTCAAATGGTCGAACCTTAACAAGCTTAAGTTCTTTCTTTTTTCTTTGTAATATTCGCAAGAAGATAACAAAATAATGAAGCCACTAGTCATGTTTCTTTTATTATAATAATATAACTTATAAAATAGTATAATATAAATTTAACTTATAAAGTAACAAATAAAAGCATAATGTTTATATAATGCCATCCACTTACCATAGAAATGGCTAATTTGCCATAATAATCCTCCATACTTATAAAGCCACAACACATAGTACTTCAACAAATAGCAAACAACTTTCACATTCAATACAATATCATCCTTTAATCAAATTAAACACACAGACATTCAAATTAGCTTACGAAAATTTAGCACATGCTTAAACACTCATCAATGGCACAGAAAATAATATTAAATAATATTTAGACTCAGATTCGTGGTCTCGAAACCACTGTTCTGACTAGGGTATAAACCGAACTGTTACAATTCTCCCCCTTTAAGGATTTTCGTCCCCAAAAATCTTACCGTTAAACAGATTTGGATATTGCTGTCTCATTGAGTTCTCAGGCTCCCACGTAGCCTCTTCTATTCCGTGTCGATTCCACATTACTTTTACTAACGGAATTTTCTTGTTTCTCAAATCTTTCACTTCACGAGCTAAGATACGGATCGATTCCTCTTCATATGTCATATCAGATGGGGTAATCAAATGTGACGGATCGGATCGATATCTACGAAGCATCGAAACGTGAAATACATTATGAATCTTTTCTAACTCAGACGGCAACTTTAATCTATATGCAACAGGCCCGACATGTTCAACGATCTCATACTGATCCGATAAATCTCGAGACTTCGGTTTGTTTTACGTCCAAATCGAAGTACTTTCTTCCACGGAGACACTTTTAGAAATACCTTGTCACTGATTTCAAATTCTATATCTTTTCGTTTCAATCTGCATAAGACTTCTGACGATCAGATGCTGCTTTCAAACAATCTCGGATCAGTTTCACTTTCTGTTCTGAGTCTCTAATCAAATCAACTCCGTGCAACTTATTCTCATTGAGTTCAGTTCAATACAGAGATGTACGACATTTACGTCCGTACAAAGCTTCATAAGGTGCCATTTTGATGCTCGTCTGAAAACTATTATTATACGCAAATTCGATCAACGGCAGATACTGTTCTCACGAACCATTAAACTCAAGTATACAACATCTTAACATGTCTTCAAGAATCTGAATAATTTGTTCTGACTGACCATCTGTTTGTGGATGAAAAGTTGTACTGAAGTGTAATTTCGTACCCAAAGCTTCTTGCAATTTCTTCCAAAATCGCGGTGTAAATCTCGGATCTCTATCTGACACAATAGATAGTGGCATTCCGTGCAATCTTAAAATCTCAGAAATATAAAGTTCAGCTAATCTTTCAAGTGAGTAATCTGATCTTACCGGAATAAAATGAGTAGATTTCGTCAATCGGTAAACTACGACCCAAATCACATCTTTTTTTCTCGGAGTTAGAGGCAATCCAGAAACAAAGTCCATCGTTACTCTATCCCATTTCCACTCAGGAATCAGAATCGATTGTAGCAAATTGGACGGAACTTGATGTTCATCTTTCACTTGCTGACAAACTAAATATTTCGAAACAAAGTCAGAAATGTCTCGTTTCATACCAGACCACCAGTAGTGTTGCTTCAAATCATGTTACATTTTAGTACTTCCCGGATGTACAGATAGACAACTACTATATGCTTCATTCAAGATCAACTGAATCAACTTTGGATTTCTCGAACACAGACACAATCCCAGAATCTCAAACAACCATCCACAATTTGAAATTCAGATTCAGAATTCATTTCACACTGAGCTCGTTTCGCTAACAATTCATTATCAAACTTCTGAGCATCACATATCTGTTGTAAAAACAACGGTTTTGCTTTTAATTCTGCTAACACAGAACAATCATCAGACAAATCCAGCTGAGTATTCAAAGCACGTAATACAAACAATGATTTTCTACTCAGAGCATCTGCAGCAACATTTACTTTACCCGGATGATAATCTATCATAAGTTCGTAATCTTTTAACAACTCAAGCCATCTTCTTTAATGCAAATTCAAAAATTTCTGAGTCATAAGATATTTCAAACTTTTATGATCTGAAAATACATGATATATCTCACCGTACAGATAATGATGCCAAATCTTAAGTGGAAACACAATTGCAGCTAATTCAAGGTCGTGCGTCAGATAATTCTTTTCATGAGGCTTCTACTGTCTCGAGGCATAAGCTACAACTTTGCCTTCTTGCATCAAAATACATCCCAGACCATTTAACGAAGCATCACTGTATACAACAAATTTTTTATCCGATTCTGGTTGTACTAATATCGGAGCTTCTGTTAACAGAGTTTTCAACTGATTAAAACTTTTCTGACATTTATCTTACCATTCAAATCTAGCATCTTTCTGAAGTAATCTAGTCAACGGAGTAGCTATAGCTGAAAATCCATTTACAAATTTGCGGTAATAACCAGCTAAACCCAAAAAACTACCGACTTCAGATACATTTCTCGGAGGTTTCTAATTCAAAATAGCAGAAATCTTGCTTGGATCTACTCGGATTCCAGAAGCTGACACAATATGTCCCAGAAAACTAACCTCATGCAACCAAAATTCATATTTTTTGAATTTCGCGTATAATTGCTTTTCTCTTAAAGTTTGTAACACAATTCTTATATATTCAGCATGCTCATTTTCATCACGTGAATAAATCAGGATGTCATCTATGAATACCACAACAAATCGATCTAGGTACGGTCTGAAAATTCTATTAATCAACTCCATAAAAATAGTAGGACCATTGGTTAGTCCAAATGGCATAACTAGAAACTCATAATGTTCGTACCTCATTCTGAAAGCAGTCTTTGGAATGCCTGAATCTTTAACTCTCAACTGGTAGTATCCCGATCTCAGATCAATCTTAGAAAACACAGTAGCTCCTTTTAACTGATCAAACAAATCATCTATTCGGGGCAACGAATATTTATTCTTTATTGTCACTTTATTCAACTGACGATAATCAATGCACATTCTCATCGTACCATCTTTCTTTTTCACAAGCAAAACAGGAGCACCCCAAGGTGAAAAACTCGGTCTAGCGAACCCTCTATCAGTCAACTCCTGCAACTGTGACTTTAACTCTTTCAACTCTGTTGGTGCCATTCTATATGGAGCTATCGAAATAGGTGTAATACCAGGCATCAATTCAATACCAAAATCAACTTCACGAATCAGAGGTAAACCCAATAACTCTTTAGGGAACACATTAGAAAACTCACAAGCAATAGGTACTAACTCAACTTTCTTCTCAGACACTTTCGAATCAATCACATAAGCGAAATATGACTCATACCCCTTTTTCACATAACTTTGAGCTTTCAAAACTGATATCACAGTAGGCAATCCATTCAAATCATTAGACTCAACCCGTACAATTTCATTATTCGAACATCTCAAATCTATAGTCTTTCTTTGCAGCTCACATCAGCATTATGCAAAGACAACCAGTCCATACCCAGAATAATATCGAACTCATCAAATGGCAGAATCATCAGATCAGTAGGGAAACAATTATCTCGAAACATGAACGGACAGTTCTTGCATACTTTGTCAACAAGGACACTTTTACCTAAGGGGTTCGATACTTTTATAGCAAGCTCAGTAGACTCTACATGCAAAATCTTACTGTAAACTAAATTCATGCATATATACGAATGCATAGAACCAGGGTCTATCAATGCAATCACATAAGTATCATGAAGCGTAAAAGTACCTGTTATGACATCAGGTGATGAAGTTTCCTCACGAGCTCGGATAACATATGCTCTGGCAGGCGCTCTAGCTTCAGATTTTACAACAGCATCTCTCATGCACCTCTGACTACCACTAAAATTTCTTGTATTCTTCGAAGGTCTACCTCTTACAGTGCATTATCGGTCTCGAGATTACGAGCAGGTCTACGGCTCGGATGACTCGGGACAATCACGGATAAAATGGTCAAGTGATCCATATCGAAAACAAGCTCATCATTTAATCTCTGACTTCCTAGATGTCTTTTTCTGCAATGTTTACATTCAGGTCTCTTGGATCAAACATTACCAAGGTGGCCCTTTGAAGTTCTGGGGTTTTGGAACTCATTTGGAATCTAGCTCGATTTCTATTCGGATGTCCCACGTTATCTTTGGAATGACCTTGATCATCTCTAAATCTCTTTGAAGTAGACTAAAATGACTTGTTCTGAAATCTCTTTCTCGTATCTCGGGCTTCAGACTCAGCTTTTCTTTTATCTTTCTCGAGTGCCTCAGCTTTGCAAGCTCGGTCAATGAGTACAGTAAACTCTTTTATTTCTAAAATCTCGACTAGCAGACGAATGTCTTTATTAAGGCCGTCTTCGAATCTTTTGCACATTATAGCTTAGGAAGATACACATTTTTGAGCATATTGACTCAATCTCACGAACTCTCGTTCATATTCGGTAGCAATCATTCGGCCATGTTTAAGCTCCAAGAATTACTTTCGTTTCTGATTAACAAATCTCTCACTGATATATTTCTTCCGGAACTCAGTCTGAAAGAAATCCCACGTAACTCGTTCTTTCGGAACAACATAAATTAAGGTTTTCCACTATTGATAAGTTGCATCTCGGAGCAATGATACCACACACTTAATGCATTCTTTCGGAGTCAGAGACATTTCATCGAATACTCGAATAGTATTTTCAATCTAGAACTCGACCTTTTCAGCATCATCATCATTAGTAGCCCGAAACTCTTCGGCCCTGTACTTACGAATCTTGTCAACTGGAGGCCTATTCAACAGATTCGGATACATAACCGGTGGCACAACTGTAGTCTGAGGGGGATTAACCAGGGGTGGGATTGCGAAACAGTGGGGTTATTTCTCATAAATTGAGTGAACCACTCACTCATCATCTGGAAGAAAGCTTGCTTAGCTTCTCCCTCCTAACCGCTCGTAGCCGGTCTCGGATCAAAAGGCTCTATCCCTTGCGCGGGAGCAGGCGCATTACTTTTTACGTCATCAGCTACGGCTCTTTTGAGATCCATTACTATAAGAAAATCACATTTTATACGTCAGGATTCATCATACTATCACAATTCAGATATATGGCATGTATAGCTAGACTCTGACATGCTACATTAGTCCGAGAATTGACTAAACTTGGCTCTGATACCAACCAAATGTAACACCCCTAACCCGTATCCGATGCCGGACTAGGGTTAAAGGCATTACCGGATAAATTAGAAATATTTATAGAATTAATCATACAACTATTCAACAATATTAATCATAATGTCCCTTAAGTAGGTCATTGAGACCTTAAACATGCTTATAAATCGAGTTGGGACTAAATCAAAACACAAAAAAAATTCTATGAAAAATTAAAAACTTTTTTAAATACAGGGGATACACGCCCGTGAGGGTAGGCCGTGCTTCAGCCACGGCTACTTGACACCCCTGTGTGTCCTCCCTATGGTCATATACTGCCAAAACCAACACGGCTACCATGCACGCCCGTGTGCTAAGTCCGTGTCCTACTAAGTCATATACTGCCATTTCTCACATGGCCTTTAGGCACACCCGTGTCGTGACCGTATACTTCTAAAGCGAGCTACTGATTTTACCCACGGTTACTAGGTACTTCAACACATAGGTATTTGCCATAGAAATGGCTAATTTGCCATAATAATCC
The DNA here is from genome assembly GCA_025506655.1 of Gossypium rotundifolium. Taxonomy (NCBI): domain Eukaryota; kingdom Viridiplantae; phylum Streptophyta; class Magnoliopsida; order Malvales; family Malvaceae; genus Gossypium; species Gossypium rotundifolium. Next base: position 39,570,997 of record CP106733.1, read on the forward strand.
TCCATACTTATAAAGCCACAACACATAGGTACTTCAACAAATAGTAAGGAACTTTCACATTCAATGCAATATCATCCTTTAATCAAATTAAACACACAGACAGTCAAATTAGCTTACGAAAATTTAGCACATGCTTAAACACTCATCAATGGCACAAAAAATAATATTAAAATAATATTCAGACTTGGGTTTGTGGTCCCGAAACCACTGTTCCTACTAGAGTATAAACTAGACTGTTACAATTTCGAAAGGCACATGGGCCAGACACACCGGCGTGTGGTCAGCCGTGTGACCCAAGTTGGTATGTATGCCCTGTTTTCACACGGCCAGGGACACGGGCATGTCTGGAGCCGTGTGAAGCACACGGCCTGTTCACACGGCCGTGTGACCCTTGTATGTTTGATAAATTTCTAAATTTTTGAGAATTTTTGTATGTTATCGGTTTAGTCCCAAACCATTTCTAAAGCATGTTTAAGGCCTCGTAGGCCTTTATAAGGGACAATGTGTTTATGATTGAATGGTGTTTGAGAATGGATGCATAAATGTATGTTGTATGTTGTGATTTGATAGGTAATACCTTGTAACACTATTCCGACGACGGATACGGGTTAGGGGTGTTACATGTTCATTTATATTTATGTTTTTTTTTTTACACATTCCCCTTACATACATTTGAATATTATTTATTTTTATTAGTTTAATTCTTTTATTGTGTTATGAATTAGGTGTATTATTGTTCTTACTATCATCATCATGTCAATGTCTTATTTATTTCATTTATTTAAGTTTTCTTTTTATTATTGTCATTTTTGAAAGAGTTTTAACTTTTATTAGCTTTAGCCAATTTAATTAATTTTCATCTTTTATTACTATTCGTTTTAAAAGAAGGAACATTAGGTCATTTTCCATCCTATAATTGTTTATAGGAAGTTAGTTAAGTAGGAGTTACATTTTAATAAAACCATAAGGTTTTTACATTTTAATGAAATCATAAGGTTTTTACATTCGGATTTAGATTAATCTTTAAGATCTTATCTACTATTTACCCTAGAAAATTATAAATAATATGTAAGATATTTTTAAGGTTTTAAACTAATTTTAAATATTGTATAGGATTAGAATCTTAAATTAATATGTAAATATTCTTTAGGACTTTATTCAAGATTAAAACTAAAGATTTTTGTAGATGAATTGTAAATCATGAGTAGGTCTTTCTAAGTATTTTATTTTAGAAATTGATCACTAAAATCGAGCTTTAAAATTTATAAATAGAATGATCAAACTTGAAACTAACTCTGACAACAACTTAAAGGCAAGTGTACCTATCGAACAGTAGTATAGCTTAGGCAAGACCGGATTATCGAACCCAAAGGAACTAAAAGTACTAATACTCACTTTCTTTTTATTATTTAGCCTAAAATATGGAGTGATTGGTTGATTTAATCTAGTTTAACGACTACTAAGCTAAAGACACAAAGACAAAAAGAACGAATTGGGAAATAACTTGAAGAAACTCAATTGATTACGACGATACCCTTAAGAAGAATCCACCTAGACTTCACTTGTTACATATTACTAAATCATATGATTTCTTTACTTAGCTTGATCCGTAGGACTCCCTAACCTATATTAAACCCTCTCTCGAGGCGAATAACGTCTAACCCTAGGTTAATTAGTGGAACTCTCGTTCGCTTACAATAACCCCCTAGAATAGCAATAAATTGATTAATGGATTCCCATATTAGGTTTCACCCTAATCCAGTAAAATCTCGTAACCCTATCTCTAGGCGTTCGATCAACTCCGCTTAATTATGCTAGATCTACTCTTAAGCAGGGTCTATTCCTCCTCCACCTAAGCACATCAGATTTGGATTGAGCAACATAATTAAGAAAAAACTAAGTATTTATCATATAATTTAGAAAATAATAACAAAATTCATCTAGGTTTCATCCCCTTTAGGCATCTGAAGGGTTTAGTTCATAATGAATAAAAACATCTCAAGATAAAAGATAAAACAAAACATAAGAAATCCCTAAAAGCCCTAGAGGAATTGAAGGAGAAATTCATCATCTTGAGTAGATTTTTGGCTCTTCGATATGGATCTTCTGGCTATCTTCGAGTGATTCCCACAAATGTGATCCTTCTGGCTCGGCTCCTTGGCTTAGCTCACCGCCCCCTTTCAGGATACACTTAGGGTGTTTATATAGGCTCTTGGAATGCTTTACTTGGCCTCTAAGTGTCCTAATTTAAGTCTACTTCTTACTCGATATTTGAATAAGCTTTGGAAAGTGTTTCTTTAGCTCTAAGTATTCGAATCCGAGTGAAATTGCTCTCTCCCGTAACAGGGGCACGGCCATGGCACACGCCCGTGTAAATCGTGGTTGGGCCATGTCTCGATTTTATTGATTGGGGCACGACCGTGTAAATCGTGGCATGGTCGTGTCTTAGTTAATTTTCGAAGCACGGCCGTGTGGCTTGAAGTCCAGGCTGTGTCGATTTTTTCTTTGGCCCAAACTGGCCCGTTTTAAGCTCATTTCTTAATCTTTTCGTCCTCAGGTGCTTTCCTGAGTAGAAATATGAAAAGAAAGGATTAAAAGCACCCTTTTTCATAAATCAGGGCTAAATCATCTTAAAAGCATACTAAATATGGGGTTAAAATATGCTACTTTTACGGTTTATCAAATACCCCCACACTTAAGCTTTTGCTTGTCCTCAAGCAAAATTCTCAACTTACAATTAAAACAAACTTTCCGTAATTCACAATTCTAATCAATAATGATTCATCATAATTCACAGATAATTTATACATGGATAATTTAACTCAAAGAGTCTTAAAGATTCAAACAATATAAGTCATGAATTTTGTAGTACGAAAACATAGGTGTCTCCCCTTATCTAAACGATTACCTTTTAATTTGAAATCGACAAGGATTGACATCCTCACTAAGGATTCACTCAAAGCACTCGAAGTGTTTAAGTTTTAAGAAAAAGCACTCATAAGTCGAACCTGAAAAGTTAATCGCATAGGCTTGCCTGAAAATCAAATCTCCACGACTGTAATATGAGATGATACACAAATCAAAAGGTCTTTGACAGGGTTGTAACGGGGCTTGGGTTAAAGGTGTGGATAAAGGCTGAATTAGAAGGTTTTAGAATCGAGATTGACTTGACTAATTACCTAACTAACAATAACGAACCTGAAAATAAATGATTACATCAAATGAAACTAATAATAATACTTTTTAATACGATCTTTTTCAAATTTAGAATTTAAATACATAAGCTCCTTTAATCATATACTAATACTTGAATATACTTTGGGTTTTTTTTAAGAATAAACTAGAAACATAATAGAGAGAACTTTAATAATTGAAATAAACTAATTGACAATCGATCAAATCAATTCTTGATAGAAGGGTAATCAAAAGAATGGTGATAACAAATACAAAGGGTTTTGAGTTAATATTAAGTGGGTAATTCAATAAAAGGATTAGGATCAAAGGGTTCACTAAAGGTTAATTATGTAGGTAAGCTTTTTAGTGGAGTGAATGGGTTAAAACCTAGGTGCCTTTATCATCTCAATATATCAAATCATTGATGTGGTCTTGTTATGTATAATCAATGCAAGTTCTAGAATAACAAATCAGTGTTGACACACTCATAAATAATAAAGTGAGCATAAAAAAGAATATATGCTCTATAAGGCTCAAATCTCACAAAAATTATGGGTATTTGACATCAATCCTGTAGATTTCAAACTTCAAGGTAATATTCAAATTTAGTTCAACACCCCAGACAATTTTTTGAAAAAAAGACTTATCATGCTTGATTCTCTAGTATTCTTCACGTATAAATCATCAATGCACAATTACCAATGACTTATTCAATAGCTTATCAATAAAAATCATAAATCATCAGAAATTTCACCCTAATTAATAATATGAGAAAATTTCTTAGGGACAAGACTAAAATTTAGGATTTTAGAATAACACAAAAAGTTAGGTACTTTTACCCTCCACACTTAAGATGTACATTGCCCTCAATGTACAAAGATAGATAAATAATTATGTGATAAAATAATCAAAAGAGAAGGGGAGAAGTAACACTTCCTGAATTTTGGATGATTCCAGGAGTTGTCGTCTTTGGTGGTAGAAAGTAGGTGGAAGAGGTGGTGGTGGCGTTTTCTATGGGCTTGGTGGGGTGTCTACCGATGATCTTTGTGCTAGATAAAGAAATTGGGTAGCCTTCAAAGATATTGCCAAGAAATCTAAAGAAACATTAGTAATATACTAATACTATAATTAAAGACAAAGGAAATAAAGAGAGGGAGACTAAGAAGAAAATTGAAATTGAAAGAAAAGACTAATGGACTAAGGAGTCCTTATTGTTGGATGGTTCGCGAGGTGGGTGTGACCTCTAAGGCTGTGGTGCGTGATTCCCAAGCAGCCTTTAGAACCTAAAACCAAGAAACTAAAAGAATTTAAAATATATTAAGCAGAAGAGAATTATAGATAAGTAGAATAAAGGGGAAAATAAACATAAAGAAGAATTTAAATGGTCTAAAAGACCCTTGGCTTGGTTTTTGAATGAAGCGGCTAGCATGAACTTATGTGTTGGGGTCTCCTTTAAGGAGACAATGCTTGCCTTCTTACGCTTCTTTGGCATGATTAAGAGTCTGGACACTTTTCTAAGGAAAGAAAGAAAAATAAAGAAAAAAAATGAGGGGAGAAGGAGGAGGGCTGTGGGTTTTAAATAGGGTCTCAAATCTGGCACGTTCCCACGTCCGTGGACCAATAGTGTGTTGAATGACACGGCCGCATCGCACAGCCGTGTGTCTAGGTGTGTTTGCACACCCACGCCCGTGTCTAAAAAGGCAGTGTGTTGGCACGGTTGGATAGCATGGACGTGTTTGTCCCGTGTTTGATAAGTCAGTGGTTTTACACGGTTGTAGAGCACGACCGTGCCAATTCTTGGTGCCCGTAGGGGAGTGGTTGAATCCGTGACGTTGTGGGGTGGTAGGGGCTGATTCTCACGGCCTCTGTTGTGTTAGTACGATGGTTCTAGTGGTCCACATGGTCACAGACACGGCCGTGTATAAGGCCATGTGGCCTTGAAGTTCTGCACTTCCGGTTAGTTTAAGAGGAAATAAAGAAGGAAGGGAAAGAAACTAAAAATAAATTTAAAAGTAAATAGTGTTAGTACTCGGGTTACCTCCTAAGAAGCGCTCGTTTATAGTCTTAAGCTGGACTTTCCTCGAATTAGAAAAATTAGGGAGGTTTAAGGGTTTGAATATCTTTTCTCTTGCTTCAAAGTTTATTTTCTTGATGAGGTTCAAGTCGAGAAACGTTTACCTTAAAAGTGTCGAATGTTGGCTTACCTCGACTGTTCCATAGGGGAAGATATCGTGTACCTTAAGAAGTATTTCTCCCTTTGTCTTCAGGTCTGTTGTGGTGATGTGCTGATCTGCATTGTCTAACAGTGCCTGGTCTCCTATTTTGTAGTGGTTTGATGTTCCTACGAGCTCTTCTGGTGGTTCCTCTGGTTTTACTTCGTGTGGATCCGGCTCTTCTTTAAAGTGTGTCTTCCATTCTTTTAGTTTGTCTTCCCTAAGGCTTTTTTCCTTATGTTCCTCTTCTTTGTTGGCTTGGGGTCTATGATTCGGCTCAGGTTTGTATTCTTGTGGTGTTTCCTACGATGAAAGTTGAACAATTTGATTATCATCTGTATTTACTTTCTCACCTTCATCGATTATTATTCTGGCCGAGTCAAGAGCTTGAAGACTAATTGATTCGTCTCCTACACAAAGTATGAATTCTCCGGTGGCAACATCAATTTTAGTCTTGGCAGTTGCTAAAAAAGGTCTTCCTAAAATTAAGGGGATGGTATTATCCTCATCCATATCTAAAACAACAAAATCTACTAGGAAAACAATTTTATCTATTTTGACAAGAACATCTTCAATAATGCCCCTAGGAATTCTAACAGTTTTATCAGCTAATTGTATACTCATCCTAGTTTGTTTGGGCTTCCCTAGACCTAGTCGTTTAAACAATGAATAAGGCATGACATTTATGCTTGCTCCTAAATTAGTTAACGCATTATTAATAGTTAGACTACCAATTAAACATGGAATTGTAAAACTCCCTAGATCTTTTAGCTTTCGTGGTAGTCTATTTTGTAACATTGCTGAGCATGCTGCATTTAATTCCATGTGGTGCTCTTCATCTAATTTGCGTTTGTTAGTCATGAGCTGTCTTAAGAATTTCCTCGCGTCTGGCATCTAAAAAAGAGCTTCAAGAAAAGGTAAGTTAATATGTATTTTCTTTAGGAGTTTAAGAAACTTATCGAACTGTTCCTCTGAATTGTATCTTTTTATCGCTTCGAGAAAAGGTATGCGAGGTTGGTACTCCTTGATTACCAGTTTTGGCTTTTCTTGTGTTACCTCTATCTTACTTTCGTCTACCTTGCTTTCTTGTATTGATTTTGGTTCATCTAACTCCTTACTATCTTGAGCTGAGATGGCTTGAATTTTCTCATTTGGGTTAATCTCGGTGTTACTTGGTAGACGTCCTAGCGGTCATTCTGACATTAGCTTTGCGAGTTATTCGACTGCATTCGTGGCTTCCTTGACTGACTTTGCAAGTTCCCCTATTCGATTCTCGTTGCTCTAATTGTTTTCTCAGTTTCTTGGAAGCGTTTTTCTGTGTCTGACGTAAATTTTGTCAGCATCTCTTCGAGGGTTGGATTCTTTTCTTGCGGATATGGCTGATTTTGGAAATTTAAGGGAGGTTGTTGTTTTTGGTTTCCTTGAATTCCTTGGCCTCCCCATGAAAAATTTGGGTGGTTCCACCAACCTGGATTGTAAGTGTTACTATAAGGATTGTTATTAGATCTAAAATTATTACCTATATAGTTTGTCTGTTCACTCTCTACGTCCGGTTGGTAGGGTGGATACTCAGGATTCGCCATAGTTCCACTTGCGTTGCATTGCATGACTGGGTGTACCTGCGAAGAACATAAACTCTTAAGCTTTTTATTCATCATCTCTACCTGATTTGATAGCATGGTTACTACATCAATGCTGTAGACTCCGGCTGATTTTGTCGATTTTGTCCTTGTAACGCCATCGATAATTATTCAACGACATCTTTTAATGAATTAGTAGGTCGCTTGAGTTTTATTATTCAAGATTCCACCGTGGTGAATCAATTAGTTGTCTCGTTGAGGATTTACACCATTGTAGAAGGTTTGGACTTGAAGCCATAATGGTAATCCGTGGTGTGGACATCTCCTCAAGAGATCTTTGTATCTCTCCCATGCATCGTATAATGTCTCTAAATCTATCTCGCACAAAGAAGAAATATCATTCCGTAATTTAGCCGTTTTGGTAGGTGGAAAATATTTTAATAAAAATTTTCAATCATTTGTTCCCATGTAGTGATTGACCCTTGTGGTAACTAGTTTAACCACTGCTTGACTTTATTCCTTAATGAAAAGGGAAATAACCGAAGACTAATGGTATCATCAGAAACGCTATTTATTTTGAAAGTATCACAGAACTCTAAAAAATTTTCTATATGAGTGTTCGGGTCTTTGTCCTGCAAACCATCAAATTGAACAACTTGTTGAATCATTTGTATTGTATTAGGCTTTAATTCAAAATTATTAGCAGCTATAGCAAGCCTAACAATATTAGATTCTGCTCCTGTCAAATTGGGTTTAGCATAATCATACATAGTGTGCGGAGCATCCGCCACATCTTGTGGTGGATTATTCTCATCCATCCCTTGATGAGGTTGGATCATCTTCTCGCTCTTCTTCTGTGTAATTTAGAACTTGCCTAATTTCTCTGCGATTTCTCCAAGCGGTAGCTTCAATTTCACTATCGTATACTAGAGGTCCTATCGGGTTCCGTCTAGTCATAAACTAGAGGTACCTGCTAGGAAAAAGAAAGAAAGAAAAATTTAGAAGAAAAAAATAATGGAATAAAGTAAATTGCGAAATAAAATAATGGCTAAAGTAATAAAAATAGAGTTTTCTTAATATTTTAGTTCCCCGGCAACGGCGCCAAAAACTTGATCGCTGAAATCAGAGCTTTAAAATTTATAAATAGAATGATCAAACCTAGAAACTAACTCTGGCAACGACTTAAAAGCAAGTGTACCTATCAAACAGTAGTATAGCTTAGGCAAGACCAGATTATCGAACCCAAAGGAACTAAAAGTACTAATACTCACTTTCTTTTTATTATTTAGCCTAAAATATGGAGTGATTGGTTGATTTAATCTAGTTTAATGACTACTAAGCTAGAGACGCAAAGACAAAAAGAACGAATTAGGAAATAACTTGAAGAAACTCAATTGATTATGACGATACCCTCAAGAAGAATCCACCTAGACTTCACTTGTTACTTATTACTGAATCATATGATTTCTTTACTTAGCTTGATCCGTAGGACTCCCTAACCTATATTAAACCCTCTCTTGAGGCGAATAACGTCTAACCCTAGGTTAATTAGTGGAACTCTCGTTCGCTTATAATAACCCCCTAGAATAGCAGTGAATCAATCAATGGATTCCCATATTAGGTTTCACCCTAATCTGAAAAAATCTCGTAACCCTATCTCTAGGCGTTCGATCAACTCCGCTTAATTATGCTAGATTTACTCTTAAGCAGGGTCTATTCCTCCTCCACCTAAGCACATCAAATTTGGATTGAGCAACATAATTAAGAACAAACTAAGTATTTATCATATAATTTAGAAAATAATAACAAAATTCATCTAGGTTTCATCCCTTTTAGGTATCTGAAGGGTTTAGTTCATAATGAATAAAAACATCTCAAGATAAAAGATAAAATAAAACATAAGAAATCCCTAAAACCCCCTAGAGGAATTGAAGGAGAAATCCGCCGTCTTGAGTAGATTTTTGGCTCTTCGAGATGGATCTGCCGGCTATCTTCGAGTGATTCCCACAAATGTGATCCTTTTGGCTCGGCTCCTTGGCTTAGCTCACCGCCCCCTTTCAGGATACACTTAGGGTGTTTATATAGGCTCTTGGAATGCTTTACTTGGCCTCTAAGTGTCCTAATTTAAGTCTACTTCTTACTCGGTATTTGAATAAGCTTTGGAAAGTGTTTCTTTAGCTCTAAGTATCCGAATCCGAGTGAAATTGCTCTCTCTCGTAACAGGGGCACGGCCATGGCACACGCCCGTGTAAATCGTGGTTGGCCCGTGTCTCGATTCTGTCGATTGGGGCACGGCCGTGTAAATCGTGGCATGGTCGTGTCTTAGTTAATTATCGAAGCACGGCCGTGTGGCTTGAAGTCCAGGCCATGTCGATTTCTTCTTTGCCCAAATTGGCCCATTTTAAGCCTGTTTCTTGTTCTTTTCGTCCTCGGGTGCTTTCCTGAGTAGAAATATGAAAAGAAAAGATTAAAAGCACCTTTTTACATAAATCAGGGCTAAATCATCCTAAAAGCATACTAAATATGGGGTTAAAATATGTTACTTTTACGGTTTATCAGAAACTTTTTTAAGAAAGCTAATAAATGTTATTTAATATTTATTATTTTTGGATTTTAATAATTTAAACCTTAAACCAAGAATTTTAAAGTAAGATAAATCACAAACTTGGCATATGATACTTTCGTAAGATCTTGATAAGTTCAACATTATTAATTAAATCTTCAAAATAATATAGTAAAATATCGAATAAGTTGTCGATGGATTTTAATATTTCTCTTAATTCATTGGTAATTTCTAGGACTTTTTTTAGAATTATAAGATAGAATTAATTTTAGGAATTGAAGGTAAGTTATTTAGGTATCCTTTAGTGTTCTGTTAAAAGTAAAAATCTCTAATTTAAGTTTAAAATTAGATTAGTTTGGTGAACACATCTTAATCGAGTTACAAGTAAACTAAAGACATTTTCTTTAGAGTTTTTATTTAAGATTTCCATAAGAATTTGGCCTAGATTAAAACATTAATATGCTTAAATAAATAAAAAAAAAAAACCTAGCTCCTAAGACCCAGTAGGACTATCCTCGGATAGGCGTCGTGGGGGTGCTATAACCTTCCCCACACGTAACTGTACTCCCGAACCCGAAATTTGGTGATGAGATCGAGTCTAGACTTTTAGGATTTTTCATAGTATTAATTATAGGCTTTTAGACGATAGGTGGCTAACCAACCTAGCCCTAATTGGTTAGTGGCAACTATATGTTAATTTAGGCCCTCTGTGTCTAGTTTTGCTTACTCGGCCTCCGTACCCTTATGTAGGCAACATTATGACAATGGTGGTTCACCCTTGGCTAGGGAAAAGAGCTGTTGTGCTTGATTTAGTTAAGGGAAGTCGAAAGAGAGAGAGAGAGAGGATGATGGAAGAAGAAGACTAAGTGTTTGGCTTTGGGTTTAATGGTCTCTTTGGGTCCAAGGTTCCTTACGGTCTTAGCGGAGAAAGCTTAGTGAGGGTTCGCTATGGTGTTGTCTGATGTCTAAAATTCGCCTAACCATGACACATGTATAGGGGGCTCAAAGAGGTGGTGTAACACAACTAGAAGTGTTCATGGGCCTGACTGAAGGCTGAAGGCCAAAGAAATTTGGGAGGGTTTGGGCAAAAATATAAGCCCGAAAAATGGGCTTGGACAAAAATAAGGCTGTTTAAAAATGGGCGGGGCCTCGTAGTAAGTATTTTTGGCGGGCCTACCACTTAAATTCACTAAATGACAAAAAAATCGCTATTTTTATTTTATTTTGAATGTTATTTTCTTATTGTTTTCTCCTATTTTGCTACCATATTACTATTATGTTGCTACTATTTTGTTGTTATTGATTGAATATTGTATAAAACTTATTTTATTGTTAATTTTGTTATTATTTTAAAGGCATTTGTTAATTTTATTATTATTTTAGAGTATTTGCTTATTAAGTTACATCTATCTTAGTGTTATTTAAGTCTACATATTTTTTAAATTTTATTTTCAATTTGTTGGGAAATATTTATTTTTATTTTTAGTATTTTGATGTATTATATATATTTAAAATTATATAAAATAATATAAAAATTTAATCTGGTAGTGGGCCGAGCTTGGGAAAAAATTTAGGCTCGTTTTTTTGGGCTCGGCCCGACTCGAGCCGATGAATGGGCCTAAATTTTAGTTAAGCTTGGCTGAACCCTACCGAATCGCCCATGAACACCTCTAAACACAACAGTACAAGTCATTTTTTAAAAAAAATTCTTATATTAAATTATGCTACATAAAATCGATGTCTCATTTAACGGTTAAATTAACGATTTTAGTAATAGAAAGACTTTATTAACCTAACATTGATAGTTTGAGAATATAATTAAAATGTTTTAAAATTTGTGAACAAATTTAAAATGAAGTTCATAATTTAGAGATATATACAACAATAACTCTTAAAAAAAACAAGAAAGTAACACCACATAGCTAGGTCAGGCAAGTGAAGTATATCTCATTTGGTTCCACCGCTGGCCGAATAATGCCATAAGGTGAATCTAATTCTTGGCTGGCAAATGGCTAATGTAGGCACTAGATTTACTGCTATACTAATAACAACCACAAACCCGTTATGTTTACTTTTGAAATTTATAATGTCAATCACACATCAATAAATATCTTGATTCAAGCTTTCCACACCATTGATTCATAGATTTTTCACAAACTTATCCATAAAATATATATTTTTCCCTATAAAATTTCTCATGTCTTTCCACTTGATCCATTTCCAGTGAAAAGCAATGGCATTTAATTGTTGTAACGCAGCAGCTATCTTCATGTTGTTTTTCACTTGCGTTTCATCTCATAATGTCGTTCCGTGCCCTCCAAAAACGACACCGTCGATGCCTCCCTCAGTTGCGGCCAAATGTTCCAAAGACACACTCAAGTTCGGTGTTTGTGGGAGCTGGTTGGGGTTGGTTCACGAGGTCATCGGGACTCCGCCGAGTAAAGAGTGTTGTACATTGATTTCGGGTTTAGCCGATCTTGAGGCCGCATTGTGTTTGTGTACTGCAATTAAGGCCAATGCACTTGGTGCTATCAAGGTTAAAATACCTATTGCCATTAGCTTGTTGATAAATGCTTGCGGGAAAAAGGCCCTCAAGGCTTTGCATGTCCATAGAATTCTATTAAGTTTTGATTTATGTTGATTTTACTGTTCACAAAATCCTTTTAAAATTTATGATGATTCGTCTTAATAACATCATCTTCAGAGTTTGAACCATTAATTCTCTTTATTTAGTAGATAAATTGTTGTATCATCCCTCATCTTGGCTTATGTAATGGAATCTATGCTTTTATTATCTTTTAGTAAGTGATTTAAGAATAATCGAAATTAGAGTTAATTAAAATTTAAATATAAAATTTTTTTATCACTTCACTTATAATTCAATCCATAATTTTATACTTTTATTTGTAGTTGTTCAGAGTTACACTCTTTGCTACTAAGCAGCATTATTCCAACTTGATATTAATCCAAATTAAGCTCACATGTATGTTAATGGTCCACACTACAACTTGATTTCAAAAAAAAAAAAATACTGTGTTTTTTAGATTTTGCTATATCAAACAGTAATGGTTTATTATACTGAAATAATTCAAACAATATTTCATATTTTAAATTCATCTTTTCATTTTAAAATATTTTAATTAATTCAATAAAATATTAAATAAGGTATCAATTAAGTTTTTTTAATCAATCGGCTATTAGTTAAGTTGTTAAATGTTAATTTAAAGCATATTTGAAATATGTAGATCAAAATATAAAGTTGAATGTATCTATAATATGAACAACATTGACTTGGGGTGTAAAAGAAGAAATAGTCATATTGTTGGGGATCGATTTGATTAAGCAACGGACAATTAAAAATAGCGGAAGAAATTGAGAAATTGAAAACACAAATTTAACGTGAAAAAACCCCTCCAAAGAGGATAAAAAATTACGAGCAAAGATAATTATGCTATAATGACAAAAAAACGAAGAGTACAAAAGATGGAGATAAAAATTAAATCCGAAACCTGAAAACAAAGAACCCTCAAAACATAAACACAAAAATTCTTCAAAAGTGTTATGAGTTCTAATATTTAATGGGTGTATTTTCTAAGAGGATAAAAAATTACGAGCAAAGATAACTATGTTATAATGACAAAAAAACGAAGAGTACAAAAGATGGAGATAAAAATTAAACCCCGAAACCTGAAAACAAAGAACCTCAAAACATAGACACAAAAATTCTTCAAAAGTGTTATGAGTTCTAATATTTAATGGGTGTATTTTCTAAGGTTGTAAAAGAGCTTATTTATAAGCTAAAGTTGTAGGTCAAATAATAAAATAATCTAAACTAATCAGAGTTCGACTTGAAACAAAAAAACAGAGTTTAACTAGGAGATTATCTCTCAAATTTAACTGAAATATGAATCATCTGAAATATGAGTCATACTCAACAAATCTCCACCTTGACTTTTATTTTCACAAAGCCATCTTTGCCAAAGCCCGCCACAGGCCTATCTTGAACTATGCAGGGAATTAACTGAGTCGAATTTGTGCTTAGAAGTTGGAAGACTTCTAGCCTTCGACTTGTGCACTGCCAAATCAAAACTAACCCAGGTCTGATTTACACGAATACAATGCCTTGACTTTTCAAAACCTGCATCCAAAAGATAACTTTTCTTCAAAGAAATGGTCATACCTTTTTCGCTCATATGACTAAGTTGCCTGCACTCCAAACGAGTTAACTTCGACTTCGTAACGGATGAGGGATGTTCGGTTTCACCGGTCACTGTAGAACCTTCTAAAATATAAAGACTGTCGATCCTTTTACCTTTTAACAAAACGAGAGCCTCACGAGACACCTTAATGTCGCTTGACTTGATATTAATTCTGCAACCTTTCGAGTTTAAAATACTCAAGGAGAAGAGATTATTTCGTAAATCAGGTACATATTTGACATCAGAGAGTGTCATAATCATCCCATCGTGCATCCTAATTTTAACAGTATCAAATACCAATTACCTTACTGGATGAATCATTTTCCATGCGCACAACTCCACCTCCAACCGAACTGTATGTAGAGAACCATTCTCTGTTGGGACATATATGGAAAGAATATCTCGAATATAAAATCCACCCGAATGTAAGCTCAGAGCTATTGCTCGTTGACACTAACAATAAATCATCACCGCTTTTGTGGTCAAATTAGCACCAGCTACATCTTCCTCGTTACTCTCAGTAGCCCTTTTTATTTCGCAGTTTATGACAATCTGACCTAATTTCTTGCAATAGCGACACATTTTTTCTCGCTTCTTTGATACTACCGAAATGGAAGCTTGCTTATCTACCTAACTATCTGAACCAAACTCATTGTCGAGTTTATCTTTACTCAACAAATGACCATTCACATCCTCGAACGAGAGCTTGTCTCTGCCATAAATTAGAGTTTCCCTGAAAGGCTTGTATGAAGAGGGTAAAGAACACAATAATAACATGTCCTGATCTTCATCATCAATCTTAACCTTAACATTATTTAAATAATTTAAAAGAGTAACAAATTCACTAATGTGATCTCTAAGAAGCTCACATTCGTTCATGCAAAACGTAAATAGACGTTGTTTCAACACTAAGCAGTTAGCGGAGACTTAGTCACATAAAGAGTTTCTAACCTTTTCCATTAAATGAATGAGGTTTTCTCCATCAATACCTCTTGCAATACCCTATTTGTGAGGCACAACTAGATTGTAGACAGGGCATTTTCATCAAGCTCTTCCCATTTTGTCTTATCTAAATTCTTAGGCTTTTTCCCGGTAACGACCTTTTTTAAGCCAATTTGAACTAGAATGCCATCATCCAAACTTACCACAAATTAAAATTTGTGATGCCATCGAACTTCTCAATGTCAAACCTTGTTGCTACCATCTCTGAACAGGCTAATCTATGAAAATTGAACTAGCTTTTGATACCACTTGTTGGGGATCGACCCGATTAAGCAACAAACAAGTAAAAATAGCGAAAGAAATTTAGAAATTGAACACACAAATTTAAAGTGGAAAAACCCTCCAAAGAGGATAAAAAACCATGGGCAAAGATAATTTTACTATAATGGAAAAAGAATGAAGAGTACAAAAGATGGAGATAAAAACTAAACCCCGAAACCCGAAAACAAAGAACCCTCAAAACATAAACATAAAAATTCTCCAAAAATGTTATGAGTTCTAATCTTTAATGGGTATATTTTCTAAGGTTGTAAAAGAGCCTATTTATAGGCTAAATTTGTAAGTCAAATAATAATAAAATAATCTAAACTAATCACAATTCAACTTGAAACAAATAAACAGAGTTTAATTGGGAGATTATCTGTCAAATTTGACTGAAATATGAGTCACACTCAACACATATTTTGTATCTATGTTCAATATGAATTGATATTTTACACCTAAATTGACAGGTAAGTAGACAAAAAGCGTGATTGATACAATACTGATCTTTAAGAAATCAATTAAAGCATTCAAAAATTTAAAAAGCAATTAAAATTGAAATGATAATTTAAAAATGTTAGTTGCAATTAACCCGAAAAGTAAACTTGGCTAGCATACGGGACATGGTTCAAGTTCACATGCAATCTTGAAATTCGATTTATGAAGGGTACAAATACTTATAACATATTTTAGTCTAAGAAAATGGAGATGATAAAATGGTCGATTAGTCTTGGATTGAATGAATTCAGCTTTTTTTTTTTTTTTTACTTTTTGGTTTAGGATAATTACGTATTTGGTTTCAAGTTATTTTAGATTTTGGATCATTTGGGTTTTTAGGTCAAGTCATTAGTAGTTTGAATATTTCAAGTTACTTATTTGAGTCATTTCATATTCAAATTGTTTTGAGTTTTGACCTTTTTCGGTTTGGGTCATTTCAAATCCAATCGCTTTTTGTTGGAACATTTTAAATATTTATAGTGTTCCAATAACTATAAATGAAATGGTGTAAGTAATAAAAGTTTAAATTTTTGTTATTGATTAAAAGCTATAACTATTCATAATAATAAGTTATGTTTCTTAAATATGAAGAGTTATATCACTTGATTTTTTAACAAAAAATTATAACTATTCAAGGGCAAATTACCAAATAATGCCCTTTTTTCAAAATTTACGGAAAAAGGACGTTTTTTCTCAATTATTTACCGGAATGGGCCATTTTCCTCGAAAGCGCGTCCATGTCAGCGCGATATCAGGGTACGTGGCAGGAAAAAGCATCCCTGGGGGAGCGTTTTCTACCACATCAGTAGAAATCGCGTCCTTAAGGGCGCGCTTTGCTGATGTGGCAAAAAGGCTCCCCCAGAGACGTTTTTTGCCTGTTCATTTTCGTTAGGGTTTTCAGATATTTTTAGGGTTAGGGGTTTTAGGGTTGTAGGCTATGGTTTAAGGTTTAAGGTTTTTATGAAAAAATTAATGAACTAGATTTTAGGGTTAATTAATTAAAATAATTTTATGTTTAGGGTTATGGGAAAAATATATCAGCAATATAAAAATAATTTGTTTTTTTTACAGTAGTATCTGGTAAAATAATTTTAAGAAGACGTTTCTAAACAAATAGTGATCAAAACGCTTCAAGCAGGATGCACAGTCAGCAAGAGTATTGAAAAAAGCTCCCACGTGGACACTCTTTTGCTACAGTAGTTCCTGAAAAGATAATTTTGAGAAGATGTTTATGAACAATAGTGACCAAAATGTTTCAAGCAGGATGCAATATCAGCAAGAGTACTGAAAAAAGCTCCTACATGGACGCTCTTTTGCTACAATAGTTCCTGAAAAGATAATTTTGAGAAGACGTTTCTAAACAAATAGTGACCAAAACGCTTCAAGCAGGATGCACTGTCAGCAAGAGTACTGAAAAAAGCTCCCACGTGGATGCTCTTTTGCTATAGTAGTTCCTATCTGGCCTTAGACTATAAATGAGACAAATTTCATTCTCAAGTTGCATAATAGAAATTGAGACAAAAGTATAATAGAAACTGAAGATGAGTGAACGTATTAGTGCTGTTATTTACTATGATGGTAAGGTTCGTGACACCTAAAATGGTATTGTTTTTTTATCGGAGAACACAGCGCGACTAGTTTTTAACCAGAATATAGATTTGACAGAACTTCGTGTAACACCCCTAACCCGAGACCGTCGCCAGAATAGGGTTTAGAGGCATTACTGAACAATAGGATCATTTTACATTGCATTCGCGACACAAAGTCAATCATCATCAAACACATCCATATACAATCATAGTGTCCCTTAAATGAGTCATTGAGACTCTAAGCATGCTTATAAATCGAGTCAAGACTAAACTGGAACACATATAAAATTTTATGAAAATTTGAAACTTTTCTAAAATACAGGGGAGACACGCCCGTGGGGGTAGGCTGTGCCTCTCCCACGGCTACATGACACACCCGTGTGACCTCTCCGTGGTTACATCTTGCCAAAATCAACACGGCTAACAAGCACGCCTGCAAAGCTAAGGCCGTGTCCTATAAGGTCATATCTCGCCATTTCTCGCACAACTGTAGGCATGCAGTGCCATGGCCGTGTCGATTTAAGCCACATTCGCTAATTTACCCACGATGCGAGGCACGCCCATGTGCCCCAATCGTATGACATTATAGGCCATTTTACAAAGTCAAAATGCCACCCATAAGGGTCCAACCTACAAGCCATACAAACACAACATCTAATGCTCATATTATCACCATAACATACCAATATTGTCATTCAACTCATGCATTCAACTCTTTTCATACTAAATTCAATACCAATACTTATTCTATCACAAGCATAATTCATTCCCAATTTCACTAACCCCTATTAGCATTTATCAACACAAAGTTACCACTTGATAGCAAATTTATCAATCCACAAATCATGCCAAAAGGTGCATCACACATATCACATTCTTTCATGTCGAACTTATCATATATCTAGCCACATCTCATGGCTAATTACAATCTCAAACATAATTCAATTTACCAGCCTATACATTCCATATTTCTTGCTATATACATCTTTCCAAAAGTACCAAAATAGAATGCCGATAGTGTGGTTTAGAAGCTGACGATCCCATATCCGAGCTAGCTTTACTGACACTGCAAGGTAGAGAAACAAATCACACAGTAAGCTTTCCAAAGCTTAGTAAGTTCGATATAAATACAATTATCATATCAAATTAAATCGATGCAAAAATAAACAATCACTTAGATCTATTATCTCATATTCGTGCCTTCTCATCCATAGCCACAATGCTCATTTCCTCAATCAAAGCTTAATTTTACTCATCAACCACAAAGGTTCAATACGTACCTTAACCACACAAAGCTATTAAATCTCCAAGCTATTCATTGCTCGATATTATTTTCGATCATTCTTTAATTTAATCGCACTTTCGATTGCCACATACTTATCCGACTCATAACTTTTATCGCACACTTAGTGTCTATTCTTTTAACCAACTCATCTCGATATCGCACACACAGTGCCACAGCAATAATCCAAAGCTTTCATAACATCGCACACATAGTGCCACAGCAATAAACCGAAGCTTTCATCACATCACACACACAGTGCCATTCATTTCTATCTCGATTTCACTTTTGCACACTTAGTGCCCTCAAATTAAAATCATGCACATCGTAACTCACTTTCATATACATAAACATATTCATTTCATATCGATAAAACGTATCTCAAATACATGTATTATATCCGAACTTACCTCGGACGTCGAACTATCGATACGGTTGATTAATCGAGCACTTTATCTTTGCCTCGATCTCGATCCGAACCTCTCCTCTCTTGGTCTATGCACATTCAAATTCACTCCATTCAATCATCAATTCATTAATTTTAATCCAAACACACATATTTAGGGCATTTTACAAAATAGCCCTCATATTTTCACATTTTGACACTTTAGTCCCTATCTCACAAAATCATCAAATACTCAAAATTTCATTACACTATGCTTAGGCCGAATTCTCCTTAGTCTCATAGGAGTCCACACATTTCATTTATTTCACATTTTAATCCTCCAATTTCTCATTTTCACAATTTAGCTCAAATTACTCAACTTCACAAAAATTTCAAATACAAACTATGTTAACCCAACATTAAACTTTTATATTCCACTAACTATCATCACAAAGCTCATATATTCAACAATGGCATATCTCAAAATCACCATCATTTTCTAAAATTTAAGCATGGGTTAGCTAGAGCACAAAGCAACGATCACAAAAACGTAGAAATTATCAAAAATCGAACACAAAACACTTACTAATTGAAGCTTAACGTTGTCGAAACCATGAAAACTTCAAACCCTCTTTTCTTTCTCAAATTTCAATGGAAAAAACATGTTAAAGATGAGTATTTTAGTTTCATTTGTTTATTATAACATTTATAATTGATTTCCAGCTATACCCTTAATGAAATAAACATTAAAGCTTATTATGGATGGTTATAAATGTCCATCAACCTTTCACTATCATTAAATATGGTCTAATTGCACCATAAGACCTCCTTATTTAAAAGACAACAACACTTAGGTATATATAAATCAGCACATAGCTTTTACTATTTACGCAATTAAATCCTTTCTCTTAATCCGACACTAAAACGATCAAATCATCACACAGAGTTTTCACACAGACTATGTCACATATCATTCACATAGAAAATATCATTATAATACTTTTACGACCTCGAATTTGTGGTCTCGAACCACAGTTCTGACTAACGTCTAAACTGAGCTGTTACACTTCGTAAAAGAATTAGGCGTAAAATCTTCGGAACAACGCCAATGAAAGTTTTGTCTATTAAGTATAGATTTTGTGTTCCGGTTGATCCTGTGAGATATGACTCATTCAACATTAAAGGTCCTCAGAGCTTGGAGGCAATGGTGGAGACTCATCTTGCTAGTGGATCACCCTATATTGAGGTATATGTACAATTTTCATCGCCAAATGATATTCCTTCGACTTCAACATCTATTACTGTTCAAGGGGAATACACGACCTCAAGCCGACACTCTGTTAGTGAGAGGCAGAATACAAAAGCGTCAGTGTTTGGTGGTAGTATGGAAAACATAACCTCTGCACGACACTCGGTTAGTGGATGGGACATGCATATCGGTGGTTCGATGTTCGATGTTCGATGCTAGAAATACGTATTGGGGAATGTCATCAACTTCTAGTGGTTGGCAATCTACATATGATTGTGAATGTTACGAAAGTTATTTAAGAAGGGATAATGTACTCCCCATGACATCCACGGACGAGGGGACCTCGTTTGTTGCAGATGATGGTGGGTCAGATGATGAGTCCGATGTGGATCCACCTCGAGAGTCTGGCCCCGATGGTGTAGAAGTTGTATTATTTTCTAAACTGAAACTTGTTCTAACCATACCTGAAGATATTGAAGGGGGTTCAGATGAAGAAGAAAAAGATCCGCGATTCAGAGTGTACTCGCCTCCAGCCTACATGCATAATGTCGATCTATCTCAAGACGATGCGTTGGAGTTTCCTGAACTACCACATAGAAGGCGTGACCGTACAAGTTCGTCGTTGGATTCGGGTGAATTAGAAGTTGGTAAAGAGTCCTCCAACAAGGATAGTTTTCTTGGTGCATTAAAACAATAAAGCATCAAGAACGGGGTTAACTACAACATAGTTAAATCCAAACTCGATAAGTATGAGGCCAAGTGTACATTGCAAGATGGTATAGGTTCATGGAAAATCATGGCCTCGTTGAGGAAAAGGACAGGCTTGTGAGAGATTAAAAAGTACAAAGGTCCACATATATGTGTTGTCGGTACAGTATTACTAGGTGTTTAGGGTTTTTGAATAATACTGATATTACGTAATGTTGCATTATTTAACGTACTTCATTGAAAGGTGTTTCACAAGATCATCCCAAGATGGATTCAGATATGTTGGCTAGCTTAATAATACCGACGATGAAGGCGGATCCCAATATTTCAGTGTCGGTCTTAATTACCAACATTCATAGCCAATTGGGGTACACACCCTCTGACCGCAAGACTTGGATAGCTAAGTAGAAGGCATTGGAAAAGTTGCATGGTCAGTGGGACGTTTCATATAATAAAGTGTGGCAGTGGTGTCAGGTGCTAGAGAGATATGTCCCAAGCAACATAATAGACCTTGAAACGGTACCTGCGTACTACAACGATCAATTGCTCCATGGATGCCAAGTGTTCAAGTGTCTGTTCTGGACATTTAAGCAACGCTGAGACGCATTTCTATACTGCAAGCCATTGGTACAAATTGACGGTACCTTTATGTATGGTAGATATACACATCGGCTATTGCTAGCTGTGGCAGAGGATGGCAGTGGGAGAATCCTTCCACTTGCATTTGCAATAACACCGGGGGAGTCAGCTGATGACTGGAAATTCTTTCTATCTAGGTTAAGGAGGCATGTCTGCCCTCAACCTAATATATGCATTATATCAGATCGGGGCCCTGGAATACTAGCAGTAATAGAGCGACAGGGAAGCCTATGGCATCACACACACCATCGATATTGCCTAAGACATGTTGCGTCCAACTACCACGGGCAACATCGATCTACAAGTGAATGACGGCAAGTGACCAACATGCGTATGTAATATCTATTAATATAATTTCGTTTTGTAATATTCAATTTATTCTTAATTGAAGAGTGGTATGTAATAATCGCTATCAACTTATATTGGTAGGGTACAAGATCAATAAGGACCGTTTTCACGAGATGTTGGCGATTTTGCGCTTAGTTAATGAAGAAGGCGCAACCTACTTATGCAACATACCTTTCGAACAGTAGACACAAGCATACGACGGCGGCCTACGATATGGTCATATGACCTCAAACCTGGCTGAATGCATAAATTCTGTTCTAAAAGGAATGCGTCATTTGCCGATAACATTGGTTGTGAGAGAGATATATTTTCTTTTAGTGGCACTATTTTTGAAGCGAGCAGCGAGTTATAAAGGCCAAATATAGGGAGGTCATGTATGGTGCGCGAAGGTATTGCAAGAAATTAACAAGGCGAAGGCACAGGCCAACACCATGCACACAGTATGTCACGATTGCGACAAACTATGGTTTCGTGTGACGGAGCTTGACAGACCGAACCAAGGTATTATTGGCGGGCAATATCGTGTACACTTGAGAAATAGGACCTGGGACTGTAGGATATTTGACACACTTCGTTATCCATGCGCTCATGTAATTGCAGCTTGTCAGAATCTCCGTCTGGATCCCATGAGCTATGTCGACGAAATGTACAAATAAAATACATGTACAACATGTGGAGACACATATTCCCACCAATCCCATATGAACGTAAGTGGTCGTCTGTATCGCTTGCTCCGTTTAAGCTGTTATCGGATAGAGAACTACATCGCAAACCAAAGGGTCGACCTTGCTCTACTAGAATACCCAACAATATGGATATCCGATAAACAGCAAACCAACGGAAGTTATGCGAATGGTGTAGGAACCCAGGCCATACATCTCGCTCATGTCCAAATCGGAATAGTTGATAGTCTCCTTATCATTTTTGTCTCTTGGTGGCTATGAAAATTCTTTTAATTTCTTGATGAAAATGGTGAACTTTTGTAGAAGGACTAAGTTGCAAAACAAAAAAAAGTTGTTCAATTAATCTAAAATATCACCATCATCATTATTCTTCAAAATTATCTTTCTTTCTAAATGATTATTTTGCCCCTTACGATCCTTTAAAATTCTTACATTGGATCAACACCCATCTTGATAAAATTACAATTTAACCCCTCATACTTTTTCACTTATTCAATTTAGTCCTAATTCATCCATTTTTTCTTAGTTTCTAGATCCTTCCACCCTTAAAATATTTACACTATTGGACCTTCAAGTTTTTCATATATACATTTTAACCCCTAAAATTTTGAATATTTACTCTTGAGCCACAATACTTTTCTCACATTTGCGATTTAGTCCTTAGGATATTAAAAACAACTTTTATTTTATTAAAAATATAAAAAGTAAATTATAATTAAAAATTAAAACCAACTTTTATTTTATTAAATGTAACAATATAAAAAATTTGTAGAAATATATTAAAAATATAAAATATTAAAAATATTGCCTTACTAAAAAAATTAATTTTATTAAAAATATAAAAATAAATTATAATAAAAATTAAAAACAAATTTTATTTTATTAAAATATAAAAAATTACAATAAAAATTAAAAATAACTTTTATTTTATTAAAATATAAAAATTAAATTACAATAAAAATTAAAATCATCTTTTATTTTATTAAAATATAAAAATTAAATTATAATAAAAATTAAAAACAACTTTTATTTTATTAAAATATAAAATTAAATTACAATTGAAATATTAAAACAACTTTTATTTTATTAAAAATATAAAAATTAAATTACAATTGAAATATTAAAACAACTTTTATTTTATTAAATGTAACAATATAAATTTTTTTGTAGAAATATATTAAAAACATAAAATATTAGCAATATTTTTGCCTTATTCAAAATAAATTGATTTTATTAAAAATATACAAAATAAATTACAATTAAAATATAAATTTTTTTTAAAAATATATTAAAAAATCAATGTTGGTGCTTGAATTTGAATCAAGGCCACATAGGGGTGGTTGATTGTTACATTTGGATTCCTTCTTGTTCTAGCTTAAAGCGGGGTTGTGGTTGCTCGTGAGATTACAGTTCCTCAAGCAATGAGTCTAGTTGTGGGGTTGGGAGGATGACCCACCTTGATAAAATAATGACTGCGGAGGTGTTTGCATCACCCATGGCGGAGGTGTTTGAATCCCATAAGGCGAAGGAGATTGGTAAAAAGAAAAGCTCCCCAACAGTGCCTTGTGCGATCCCTCATGCGACGGAGGCCTACAGATCGGCTGGCAGTCGAAGTTGTCAGGAACGGACTCGAACCGTGTCATGCATTCCAACTTGCCATAGGACTGGAAAAAGGAAACATATAAGGGTTAGGATATATATAAGGGCTAGGATACGCACTTGGCATAATCTGAAAAGGTTGTGATGTGGGTGTCATCGGCTAAAGTGTTGGGCCCGGTGACTGTATAGGCACTGTTGATGGGCTCGGTGATTGTGTTGGCGCTGTTGATGGTCCCGTCCTTTCATCCCTTCTCCTTGGATTTAAAGGGCCCCGTCGTTCCCTTTGTACACAAAGTTATCGTCGACTCTCCTTTTCTGACAATAAATATGGGTTGCCATGAATCCTAAACCATGGCATGTATTCCGGCACGCACGCTAACTCAGGAACGATAATTGGTTCTCGAGTAGGTATATAATCATACCGATTTTCCCACAATTCGATATATGCTGACCAAAATCTCGGCCAATCCGTATGCAACTGTCGTAAGTCGACTTTGTGCTCATCATCGAGCACCTCATGTGCCACGGGAATCGGTTGTAGGAATCCAAATTGTCGCAGAGCCTGATCTGACTGGTGCATCTCCACGGTGGCATAGTTGACCAATGGGTCCTTCACATGCCAAATGTTCGGATTTTAAAAGAATTCATCTGGAATTACTGCCCGAATTGCCGAATCCTCGTATAGTGTCCATTGAAACTATATTAACATGATAAAAATATTAACTAAATACTAAATACTAAATACGAAACGACTATTTTATTACGAAAATATATTTTATTTAATACTTACATGTGCTTCCGACTGTTGGTCTAATAGAAGCAGTATATCTTTAAGCGGTGTAAGTATTCCAACATAACTCGCCGAATGGTTCCACCTAATTAAATAAATTTTTAGCATACAATTACATTTTAAATCTACGTAATATTGTAAAATCTAATATTAAATTTACCTTGTTATGAGTGGGAATGTATATAGGTGGTCCACTCGAGGACCTAAAAATGGAAGGCGAAACCATACCCATGATTGCAGTAATGATAAGCAACCTCTGATTTTGGCTTTATTCGGTCGGTCGCCCCGCACATCTCCCGATACAATTTTGCTAGCACAGCAGACCCCCAAATCAATTCACTGGCTTCTCTAAAATCAACGAGTTTCAGCAGCCATCTCAGATGTATGAGGTTTCGTGACAAGTCCGGCATCAGATAGCCTCCAATCATCTCAAGAATGTATGCCCGAGCATACCGTATTCTTTCTAATTTAGTCGAATCATTATCCGACTCTGGGAATGTGTCTCGTAACCAGCCCATCTCGATCCGACCTCCGTTAATGTTATCCAGAATAGCACCCAAAAGCTCGTAGCAAACGGCTCCCTAATCACCAGAAGTTGCGGACCTGGTGACTACATACCCATCCACCAGCAATCCCAATTACAATTGCACGTCTTCTAGAGTGATAGTACACTCTCCACATGGAAGATGGAAAGTGTGCGTCTTGGGTCTCCACCTCTCTATCAACGTACTGATTAGTTTCGGGTCCAACTTGCACCCAGGCCTATCGTGGCCATGTGCCAAAAACCCGCTAATCGCAGGTAATTCTCGATCAATGGCGATGGCGGACCAGGCATATTACGAATATAGCATTGCAACACCAGATCTACAGACTGTTATAAAAAATTATAAAATAAAAATTAATTAAAATTGCATAAATGAAAAAAATATTAAATAGTATTGAAAAATTATAACTTACCATTGTCATTTGATCGACGAAGATGTGTTTATTATCGAGATGAATTAATTCTCCGGACACTACTAACACGATCGAATATTTTTAAATTAAAAAAAACTAATTCAAAATACTTTTAAACAGGGCTTTTTTGTAAAAATTAAATGACTTTTGTGAAATTTGAGAGGAATTTGAGAGAAATTTTAGACAAAGTTGAGAGAAAGTTGAGAGAAATAGTGTAAGGGCTTTTATGTGAAATTAATAAAAGGGGGTTTTTATAGTTTTTTTTTTTACCGTTGGGCCTCCAACGGTCAAAAATGGCGATTAAGCGAGCAAAAGCGCCTCTAGGGGAGCGTTTTTGCCACATCAATAAAGTGCACCCTCAAGGACGCGATTTCTGCTAATGTGGCGTAAAACGCTCCCTCGAGGATGCGTTTTCACGCCACGATACGACGACATCGCCTCGCGTGGGCCGCTTTCGGGAAAATGGCCCATTCCAGTAAATAATTGAGAAAAATTTCCTTTTCCGTAAATTTTGAAAAAAAAGGCCATCATTTGGGAATTTGCCCACTATTCAAGCAATATTAAGTTTATTTAAAATATTTTACTTTAAATAGTTATATTTATTTAAGAGATACTAGTTGAATAATTATGTCTATTTAAAAGATGTGATTATTCAGAAAGACGTCTATTGAAAGTTGAGAATTCCTACAGATAGCAGTGAAACTACATTTTAATGATGTACCAAAAAATTCTCAAAAAAAGGTTCTTTCTATCTTCTTTTATCTTCTACTATACTTAGATTGTTCTATAAAGAATTACTGCAAAAATTTTTTATAGAAATTGATTTTCTTGTTACATTCTGCTTAGTATTTAGTAGATTATGTTCGTCAATGCTAAACACAAATAATTATCGGATTTGATTGTATCTTTGAGATTTATTTGCTTGAAACTCACTTGCACACCGATTATAAATAGGACCAAATAAAACATTAAAGATAATAACTTGATACATACTTTAGAGCATTGTTGAAGATTTTTCTCATTGAAATTTCGCACTAACAATTTCAAGTTCAAAGTTAGAATATCTCTGAATTTGAATTAAATGAATTAAAATTATATATTTTTTATGATACAATAAAACCATACCAAATTCAAATTATTAATGTCTGAATTAGGAATACAAAAGTTATAGATCACCTGCCAAAATAGTAATTGGTCTGTTGTAGTTTGTAATGATTAATTTACCACCACGTGAATTTCCTTCGTTGGAATCTCTAATTTTTCTTTTATAATGTTCAATTTTCGTTTTCTAATATTTATTATTAATAAGGGTAAGCTACACCACAAGTCTCCCAATTATGGGTCACTTTACTTTTAATCATTTAATTATAAAATTTTTAAATTAGTCATTTAATTATAGATTTTTTTTGTCACCCAACTAATCTAGATTGTTTTCTTTATGGTCTGTTTTCATTAATTGCACTAATCGAAAGGGTTTTTTTATAAAAATAATATAAAAATTAATTAATTACGAAAATGGGTTGGAGGAGAAATTATTTACAGGAATGAGTTGTTTACTACTGATGCCCGCCTAATTTTACTTTGACACCTTTGGTGACACCACCTCCCTTTTTTTAGCAATCATCAAGACTTAAAAAAAAAATTATTATTGTTGCCACCATGTCAGACAATACCGATATGTATTTATCAAAATACCCATCAAAATATTTTCTATCCTATAATTGTATCATTTATAATATTTAAAATAATGTTATTTCAACATTTTATTAACATCATTTGAGGCTCTAAGATAAAAATAAAGAAGATTATATACTTATCTGAGTAGAGTATCCTTCTTAGGGTTTATCCCTAAGAATTTTTTAGCCTTGATCAATGTTATTTTCTAGTCATAGCCTTTTTTATTTATTTATCTATTTCATGTTTCTTCTACTCACTTATTTTCTTAATGTACAGTTTAAAAATCTTTCTTTTTTCTCCCTTCCCTTTCTTTCTAGTTTTTCTCTCAGGGGATTCGGATTATTTTTATATCACTTTGTTTCCTTCTCCCTACCCCTTACTTTATGTTTTTCTTTTCTCCCTTTGTACCTAATTTTGTGGAGTTCCAATAGGCATGATGTAACAGTTCGATTTTTAATGGTGTCGAAAAAGGTGATTTTGGAACCTTATTTTCGTAAATTGGATCCATAAATATTAAATTAAAATATTTACAAAGTTGGTATAGTAGTTTATTAAACTTTAGTCATTTAATTCTTGTCTATTAATTACTTAATTAAGGTATACGAATTAAATTGTAAAAGTTTATCGCTATACATTTTAATTGGCCAAATATTTAGGGACTTAAATTACAATTAGCCAAAGGTCGAAAATGGTAATTAAACCATTTTTAATAGAAAAAAGTAGATTATGATGGTGTCATCCACTAAAATTGATTAATGTTAGATTAAACTAATTAAAACATGTTTAAGTTAAGTAATCCTAGTTAATTAACAACTAATCCAACTATATAAGCTAAATTAAAGAAAGAAAAGATCATTTCTCTCCATCTTCATCTTCATGTCGTGAGAAAGAAAGAAAGAAACCCTTGGAAGCTTTCAAACTTTCAATGATAAATTGGTTAGCGCAATTAAGTCATTTTCTTATAATTTTTATGTTTCTAAAATCACGATAGCTTAATTTAGCTAGCCCATGTACCAATTTGCAAAACTATTAAAGTTTTTGAAAGTTTTGGTTGATGAATTCTTGAAGAAATTGATGTCAAATTGATAGATTTTAGGCTTAGATGTGTAAAAGGACTAGATTGTAAAGTTTAATTATTAGTTTTGTACAAAAGGACTAAAGTGAATAAATTACGAAATTGATGTGAAATTTAGTAATAATAGGGACTAGAGGGTCCCTAAAGAATGTAATTGAAATCAATTTTCAAACCGAAACTCAAATTTGAAAGTTATGGCTATTTCGGTTTTAGCAACCAAATTGAATAAAATATAAAACTTGTTTGCCAAACTCTGCGGTCTATTATCAGTAAATGAGTATTGAACATGCTCATTTTGAACTCTCATAGTGAAGGCATCAATAGCTCATTGGTCCTCTAAATTCTTCGTGTTCAACATGGTTGCATGAAACCACTTAACATAATCCTGTAAAGATTCTCCATCTTTTTGCTTTTCTAACATTAAACCTATTGGGGTGCTTATTTATTGTCCTATGGGCATGAAACCTACCTAAAAAAATCTGGCCCAACCGTGAGAAGCTTTGAATGGAACCCTATGGCAAAGATAACTACCAATCCTTTGCTCTTCCTCTAAGAGTCGTCAAGAAAGCCTTACACTTTGCCACATCAGAAGCTCCTAACACATTCATGTAATCTTATATTGCATGAGATGTGCTCTTGGGTCCCTTTTACCTTCAAACATCTCTTTTGATACTTTGAACTCTACGACAGGCTCACAGCTGCAACCTTTAGAGACAAAGGGTTGTTAGAACAAAACAATTGATCCATGTCCTGTACATCATGATGCAATGCCTGTACATCCCTACTTAAAGCGTCCATCTCACTTTGCCATGGCCTTGTATGTACTTCAACAACTTCCTCTTAGAGAGGCACAACATTGTCTTGGAGATCAGAATGATCGGACTGCGTCTTTCTCCTTAATTCCTCATTCTGCCTAAGCAACTCCTGGTGGAACAGTTCTTATTGTTCTAACCTGGTACTTTGATGTGCCATCTGCTCTTTTATTAGTCGTAGTTGCTTCTATAAATTGACTAACTATTGCGGTGATGCCTCTTAGTCAGAGGGAAATGATGGTCCCTGATCAGAAGGGACATTAAGATCAAAAGAATTAGAGATACTTTCCTGACCAGAATTACCCAAATTTTTTGGTCGATTAGCAAACCAGCCAGCGAAGAGGTCTATCTCTCGGGGTTGAATGCCAATGTCAAAACCTCCAACTTGGTTCGATGGAAAGTTGCTAGGGAAATTCTCATTAGGGTGAGTCATTTTTATTCTTTGATTTTTCTAATGGTTAGAAATCTGTCCATGCTAACTGCATCAAATTGTTGAAAGTTTTTGTGAATCTCTCCTTCATGGAAGGCTACTTTCTTATTTATATGACATTGTA
Organism: Gossypium rotundifolium; assembly: GCA_025506655.1. Classification (NCBI taxonomy): domain Eukaryota; kingdom Viridiplantae; phylum Streptophyta; class Magnoliopsida; order Malvales; family Malvaceae; genus Gossypium; species Gossypium rotundifolium. The sequence goes on from CP106733.1 coordinate 39,600,834, forward strand.
TTGGATGTGACGTACTAGGCAAGCCCTCATGCATGCCAACACATATCATATTCTAGGGCCAACACGTGCCCCCTAAGTATGGGTTTGCTTGTATGATGATTCAAACCCACCACATGCGAACTCATACAAGCGAATTGCACATGTTGTCACTACTAAAATAAAAAGGATCAGATCGGTCCTAGTCGGGTAACGGGTCCGTAAAGGCTAACACCATAACAATTATGATGTGGGTGAATAAAAATATCATATAACAAATTTATTTATTAAGAACTAAATAAAATATTAAATGAAAGGATAAATTTAAAATTATTAATTTTAGTTAAAATTCCAATATAAAATTTGAATAATTTATAAAAGTGCTAAAGATAAAAGCCTCCTTACTTGTGTATAACAATCATTGAAATAGCGCGTCCTATTGAATTGTGGACCAGTTCTATGAAAGGCTTAAATAATCTAAAGATAAAGATATATTCTTTTTAAATTAAAATCACGTTGTTTATTATTTTATTTTGCTTGTGTTTGAAATGCAAGGAGAGAGAAACTTCCCCTTAATGCCACGTAAGGATGTAAAAATGAGACTGTTGAAGGGTGAAAATTGAAGCAGACGAAACGACCTTTCCAACTCAAGTACAAACTCGATTAGTATGCTTCCATCACAGATAAATTGGCCAACTAAGCACGCTCCATCCAATAGCATGCTTCCTTCTGCGTCAACCAACATCATTGGAGGTTGGAAAAGACAAAAACGCCCTCCCCAAATCAAAGCTGTGGCGCGTCAAAACTGTCGACCATTCCCAGCTGATGTTGATTTTCACTTCCCTCGCTCCCTCCCTCCCTCCTTGCCTAGCTTAGATGTTTTAAAGAGTCTAATCGAATGGAATATCAAAAGTCAAACACAGAGAAAAGCTCTCCCTCCTCCCTCAATTTCCCCCGCTTTTAACTTTCTTCTGCGACACCCGATGGTGAGTAACAGCGTCTAGATTCATACATTCGGAATTCAGCAACAATGTGCGGGATCTTCGCTTATCTGAACTACAACGTCAAGCGTGACAGACGTTTTATTCTGGAGATCCTCTTCAACGGCTTGAGGAGGTTAGAGTACAGAGGCTATGATTCTGCCGGGATTTCCATTGATTCTTCTTCTTCTTCGCAGCCAAATGGACAGCTTTCCTTTTCTCCTCTCGTCTTCCGCCAAGAAGGCAACATCGATTCACTCGTTAAATCCGTCTATAAAGGTAATTTCTTTCCTTTGAAATTTCGACTGCTGCGGATCCAATGAGAATGGCTTTAGATTTGGCAAATTTCGCTCAAGTCTTTTCTTTGTTTTAGATTAACGTGACTTGGAATTTGGAATACCATTTTTTATTTTACATGATTACGCAATTGTCTCTGTATTTGGGTTTAGAGGAACTGGCGAAAATCAATTTTGTATAACATTCTATTTGTTTGAGAAATTGAACTCCATATGATGATATTGGTACTTCAGATGTCGCGTCGATTAAGTTGAATTTGGAGGAGCATTTCTGTGTTCATGCTGGAATAGCACATACGCGGTGGGCAACTCATGGAGAGCCATCTCCAAAAAATAGCCATCCTCAGACATCTGGTGCTGGAAACGAATTCTTGGTTGTTCATAATGGAGTTATTACAAACTATGAGGTTGCTTGTGTTTCTTTAATTAATCATACTAATTTCTTCTCTTTCCTTCCCTCTCTCTCCTGTTTCTTGCATATACGTTGATAATTATGCACATGCTTACCAGTCATCTGGGTTATTAAACATTTTCAGGTGTTGAAAGAAACACTGACGCGGCATGGGTTCAACTTTGAATCCGACACTGACACAGAAGTTATTCCAAAGCTTGCTAAATATGTTTTTGACAAGGCAACTGAAGAAGGTAACATTCTTAACTTGTGTATAAGAAAGATATGAATTGCAATTATTTTCTTTCTATATTTGAATTTACATTGTTTCTACTAATTACTGCATATATGCGTGTTAATTGATGCAATATTAATCCTTGGCTCTGGCACTTTCATAATATATATACGGTTGGAGATGTTCTGGGCATGTATTCATAGATAGGTCAGTCTTGTTACGTCTATCTGGCATCAAGTTAGGAATAAATTTTGAGACAATCACCAAATTTACTTATGGCTTGGGAGTCTGGGCTAAAACCCTCATATGTTGTTTTGTTGGAAAAAAAGTTCTACTAGTCTTTGTTGATCAATTTTTGTGCTTCTCTTCCCCATGAGCTTTAGAATATCAGTACGCCTTTGGTTTTAGTTTGAAGTGTTTTTTGGTTATTCTGCAGGTGACCAGTCTGTCACATTCAGTCTAGTTGTGCTTGAAGTTATGAGGCATCTTGAAGGAGCCTATGCCCTTATATTCAAAAGTCACCATTACCCAAATGAGTTGATTGCTTGTAAACGTGGTAGTCCATTACTTTTAGGTGTGAAAGTAAGTTATCTGAAAAGTATAAGTGTTGCCTACTTTAAGATACTTGTTATATCTCTTCCTGTTCAATAATGCTTTTCAGACTGATTTACCGCACATCTTATCTTTTTTTCTGGAATGAGCCAGATTGGTGATGTTACTGAAACCATTTTTATCATTTGAAATCTTTTGATCTCATGTACAGGCTTGGATTGGTTATTTGATTAAATCTTGGTCTCATTAATATATCATGTGCAGGAATTAAGTGAAGACATGCATAGTGGAGCTCCATTTCTTGATCTTAAGTTCATTTCAGAAAATAGGCATCCAAAAGAATTATTTCTATCTAGTGACGCTAGTGCTATAGTTGAACATACAAAAAAGGTTCTGGTGATTGAAGATGGCGAAGTAGTTCACCTTCAGGTACCTTTGTAATGACTTCTAAGTGAACTCTTTGGCATGTTACTGAGGGTGACCTTCAAACTTTTTGCATTGAAATCTTCTTACTAACACTAGTAAAATTCAGGATGGAGGTGTTTCTATTCTTAAATTTGAGAATGAAAAAGGAATATGTGGCAATGGACTTTCTCGACCATCATCAGTGCAACGTGCATTATCTTTTCTTGAGATGGAGGTTGAGCAGATAAATAAGGGCAAATATGAGCATTATATGCAGAAAGAAATTCACGAGCAACCTGAATCTCTTACAACCACAATGCGGGGGAGACTTAAACGTGGAGGTTCTACCAAAGCCAAGACTGTGCTTTTAGGTGGACTGAAAGATCACATTAAATCTATTCGACGGAGCAGACGTATTGTTTTTATTGGATGTGGTACAAGCTATAATGCTGCTTTAGCTGCTAGACCTATCATTGAAGAACTTTCTGGTACTTACTTTTTGATTTCTGATGCTCCTTTGAAACTTTTTTAATGTTCAGTTTGCTGATTAATTTTTTCTTTTTTTTTTTTTTTTTTTATCATCTATAATAAATATAGGTGTCCCAGTTACTATGGAGATTGCTAGTGATCTGGTGGACCGGCAGGGTCCAATTTATAGAGAAGATACTGCAGTTTTTGTTAGTCAATCTGGTGAAACTGCAGATACTCTGCTTGCCTTAGAGTATGCCCTTGAAAATGGCGCATTATGTGTTGGCATAACAAATACTGTTGGTAGTGCAATAGCTAGGAACACACATTGTGGGATTCACATAAATGCTGGCTGTGAGATAGGGGTGGCAAGTACCAAGGTAAGTTTCATTGGTTTGTACATGCTGTTCCATTTATTGTGTTATGGGTTAACAAAACCTTCACCGTCATGTTTAGGCATACACTAGTCAAATTGTTGTGATGGCAATGCTAGCTTTGGCTATCGGAGATGATGCAATATCCAGTCAAGCCAGACGAGAGGCTATTATAGATGGTCTATTTGATTTACCAAGTATGCTTCATCTCGCTTTCTCTTTTAACAGATCACTGGATTATAAAGACTTATTTTATTGCACTGTTGTACATTTAGGAAAAAGCAATATGTTTCTACCTTGCATTTTTGCAGATAAAGTTAGAGAGGTACTCAAGCTTGACCAGGAAATGAAGGAACTGGCAAAATTGTTGATTGCTGAGCAGTCGCTTCTTGTATTTGGAAGAGGATATAACTTTGCAACAGCTTTAGAGGGCGCTTTAAAAGTAAAAGAGGTTTCTCTTATGCACAGTGAGGGAATGCTTGCAGGTGAAATGAAACATGGCCCTTTGGCACTAGTTGATGAGAATCTCCCCATTATTGTTATTGCTACCCGTGATGCATGCTTCAGGTCAGTTATGTAATGCTTCCAAGAAGTGATATGGTGGTGTTTCAGTTTTAATTGATGATTAACTTTACTAAACTTTTTACAGTAAGCAGCAGTCAGTTATTCAGCAACTTCATGCCCGTAAAGGTCGCCTAATAGTGGTGTGTTCAAAAGGAGATGCAGCTGCTGTATGTCCTGGAGGATCTTCATCTTGTCGAGTGATTGAAGTTCCTAAGGTTGAAGATTGTCTTCAACCTGTGGTTAATATTATTCCTTTGCAGGTTTGTACAATTTTTACAAATTTCAAATTGCGACTCTGGTGACGTGTAAGTTAGAACCTACTACACATCTACAATTAGAGAATAATGAATCTCCCTAGGTGTGCATATGAGAAGGGGGATTTGACGAGATAGAGGTTGCCCTTGGTGTCAGGCTCTTAACTTTGTCTTCAAAACCCTTGTCCTTGTTAGCAGCAAGCTGGAGTTTTAAGTTACCCTTTGCTTGTTATTCATAATCATGGATGGGCTTTGTATGTTTGTCGTCGGACGAATTTTTGAAATGTTATGGTTTTGGCTGCAGTTGTTGGCGTATCACCTTACAGTGCTGCGGGGTTACAACGTAGACCAACCTCGGAATCTGGCCAAGAGCGTAACGACCCAATGAAAAGGTTCACTAACTTGTTCTTTAAACCAAGTAAAATGACAGGATTTAGGGTGCAGAGGGGGATGTGTGTGGAATTGTCTGAGATGTTGCATTGTAAATTATTTATTATTAGATAACTAGCACACTGTTGACATCATGCTCAACCCAAGTAGATCCATTTGTCCTGTTGTCTTTGGCTGAAAATGATGAATAGGGCATGCCATTATTATTATTTATTTTCTATTTGTTTTACTTCCTCTCTGTCACCATTACTTAAAAATTGAAATCAAATCGCCATGCTTGCTCCATTTCGCGGTATTGCTTCGGTACCTTCTTACAGTATTTATACTAAAACAAAAACATGTGCTTGTTATCTTATCAATTATTAATTATATATTTTCGCTTATCAATAACAGAATTATCATTTTAACGTTTTTAAAGAAAAATAGATAAATTAACTCCTATATATTAGATGAATGGGCAAATCAGCTGTTTCAATTTGATACCTAGTCTTTTATTAAAAGTAAATTAGAAAATTTTGAAATTAATAAGGTTAAATGATTAAAAGGCATTAACAATAAATTTTAAAAATCAATTAATTCTTTTAAAATATTAATATTATTATTTTTAATAAAAATTTATTATTAATTTGATGTCCATCAATATAAATTTGAAAAATAATATAAATAATTCTATTCATCAATCATTTACTCTTTTATTTCTTAAAACGTTATCAGCACTTTTTCCAGGTTTTATTTTTCTATTACGGAAAAAAAATATTCATAACCTAGCCAATGACCTGAACTTGAGTCCCAACCATAAAAAATTTACCCAATCGCTTGCCACTCAACCAATAAAACACCCCTAGCATTATTTGCGGAAGAAATGTACAGAAAGCCAATCAAATTCTTAGTAATTCCGACCTTCCAAATCAACATCATAGACCTTCTATCCTTTGTTTTGCTGTAGTATTTTCGCCATAGCATTTTTAGTTGTTTACTTGTTTATTTGCATATTATTCATGTAATTATTCTCGAATATGTCATTGCATTCTTACTTTTGTCTTGTCATAGCATTTTCCATTGTTTATCGGTTACACATATTGCATACATCATTATTCCTTCAAATTAACACTGCATTCTTATCATTATTTTTGTCATAACATTAATCTTACTTCATTATAATAACTCAACCATTTTATACCTAATCGATCCTTGTGGAGACGATCTCACTTATCACTTTATTACTTGATTCGACATATATATTTGCACAATTCGCATATTATTTCACACACGATAGGCGGCGACGGTGGTAGAGGTTCAATGAAAGAGGGCGGTTCTACGGCGGAGGAGGAAGAAGAAAAGTGTTGCGGCACTAGAGAGGATAAGGAGAAAAGAAAAAGAAAGATAATGAGTGGTGGTTGTGGTGGCGTGCTGTGGAATAGAAAGAAGAAGAAAAGAAGAGGATGGGTGATAAAGTGGTGGTGTTTAGGTCAAACGGTGGTGGCTAACGCTGGAGGAAAGGAGGCTAAAATCAAAATAATAGTGGTTTAAGGTGGTGTAAAAGGGGAGGAGGAGAAAAAAAAAAAAAGAGAGGAGCAAAGGAGGGGAATGGGAAAAATGAATAGGAAAATAAAAGATGAACAACAAAAGGTGTCATTCATCTTATCTAGGTTCAATGTAAGACACATAAGATAAGTGTGAAGAAAATAGGCATGTAGAGGGGACAAAGGAGCAAAAGGAGGGACCATGGGAGTGAAAATGGGGCTTAATGAGGGAAGGTTGACTCACACACAAGGAAATAATCTTTCCCCATGCATGGCAACTAGCATGGACGGTTTAAGGGGTGTTGACCACTAAAGTTGGCAAAAAAATTAAATTGAAAGATGAAGAGTGTGGAAACTTAAACTCAAGACCTCTAGGAAACTAATTAAGCACTTAACCACTAGACCAACTCACTTGTTTATCATCATTTTAACAAAAAATATTTAAAAACATAGGATGATCTTTGCTAAAGGTTTAGAAAAAATTGCACCAAATAGAAATTAGTATGAGGGATTCGAACACAGATCATAAAGGGTAGCTCAACCACTACTCAATCACTATATATAATTTATTTTTATTTATAAAAAACGCGAAGATAACTTTAAAAAAAATTGGGGCATGACCGCTCTCGGTTCACTAACTCAATTTAACTAACCCAATTTTGGGATGTGGCATATTCTGAAATTTCCCTCTTCATGTCTGGCCACCAATACAAGTTTCTCAGATCGCAATACATCTTGACGCTACTTGGGTGAAGTGTAAGTGGCCCTTGGTGAGCTTTTCTCATAATTTCTTCCCTTAACTTATTTTTGACTGGTTCCACCATTCTGTTTCTATACCTAAAGCTTGCCATCCTTGTCAACACTAAAGTCTATTGTTTCACCAGCCATCATCTTTTGCTTGAACTGGGCGCCTAGGGTGTCTTCCGGATGTTCTTTCAAAATTTGGGAGAGATAAGTTAGCTTCAAAACTAACTTTGCTAGTAAGGCTCTAGCATCATACATAGTAAGTTTAAGCTGAAGGGACAACAAAGTTGTCACAGTCTTTCTACTCAAAGCATTTGTCAGGACATTCGCTTTTCCAGGATTGTATTCGATAACTAAGTCATAATATTTTAGCAGTTTGAGTCACCTATTTCAACGTAGATTCAAGTCTCTTTAAGTTATTAAGTATTTCAGAATCTTATGATTGGAGAAAATGTGACACTTTTCCCTGTATAGATAATGTCCCCACAACTTCAGTGTCAAAACTACCATTGTTAGCTCAAGGTCATGCGTGGGGTAGTTTTTCTCATGAGGCTTCAACTGGCGTGATGCATACGCTATTACCCTTCCTTTTTACATAACGATGCACCCTAATTATTTAGTGATGCATCAATATTTACTAAATTCTCATTTCTAGGTTCTGCTTGTGCCAACACAGGTGCCTCGATCGAACCGTTTTAACTTCTCAAAACTTTTGTAATAGCCCAATTTTTAGTAGTATCAGAAACAGTGGTTCAAGACCACCAAATCCGACGAATAAGCTTGTAAATTTTATTATTTAATATTTACGAGTCAAATATAGTTTTAAAAAGATTTTTAAATTAATAATTTATGTCTTATAATGAATTATTTGAATCGAGCGATAAAACCTTAGTCTGTCGATTCCACCAATATAATCCTACACCTAAATTGCAAATTTAAGCAGTATAGGGAGTAGGGTCGATCCCACAGAGACTGGATTTACTCAGAATTGTTTCTCTCTCGACCAGATTTATGTTTGGGCAGTTGTCGTGCCCACGACTTCAAACGAACTTGTCAAAAAAAATTAGGGGGGTTTTAAGATGTTTAAAAACTAACTAATTGAAACAGAATAATTAAACGAATTAGAAATCAACTTCAAAATTAAATTTGGGTTTGTAATCAAAGTAAATAAGCCTTAGCCTTAGTCTCGGTAAATTCTGAGTCAAGAATCGATCCTCGAAAGTTGATCTTCTCCTCTAAACGATAAGCTCGTTATAGCGATTAAGAACGCCCTAACCACCAATTTCTCCTTTCGTAGCTGGTTCCAGTACGACCTACAAACCAACTCTTACCGATTCTCTAACCGAGATACACGTGTTCCCGATTGAAGATTTCGGTAGCCTTGCATTATGAAGAACCCAACTTGAATCAACGGCCTCAACTGCGTGGGTCGTTAAAACCCGATCACCTCTTCCTTGATTTGTTCTCGAAAACTCGAATACAGCACGACCGACTCTAATCTCCAACTATCAGCAAATCCGATCTCAACCCAACGTGCACTTTGACTTGGAATCAAATTCAACCTTAAGGGATGGTTTATCTATCCCGATACTTAGGAAAAAGGTGAACATCGATTGGAAGGATTATTTGTGCAGATACGAATCTTACGATTCCTGACCGGAAAGAGTACCGACCTAAGACTAAGATGGATTTTAGTGTGGCATTAATTTAATCATGCTTGAAGGTTGTGAAAGGTGTTTCATTTGGTGTGAAGGATGATCGGATTTTGGAAAGGGAAGGGGTTTGGAAGGTAATTAAACCAATTTTGATAAAAGAAACAAAAGGAATTGAAATGGACAGAATGTTTGGACGTTGGTTTGAAGGAAAAAATAAAAGAAATTCTATTCTAAATGGAAATAGGAAAAGAGAAATAGAACTTCAAATAGGAATAGGAAAAGAAATAATTGATTGATGATTATCCAAATACAAATAACTCCTATTTATATACATGGGGTTTACTAAAATAGGCTAATTAATTTAATATAAAATCTTAAATAATTAAAAATAAAAATAAATAAAAATAAAATAAACTAAAATAGCATTTTCCATATTTGGCTTTTTACAAAGTCAAATTGCTTGATGTGTCATTGGCTTCCTCTATCTTTTTGATTTGGCCCCATTTCCATGATTTTCTTTCAATTTGGCCTTTTAAGCTTGCTTTTGATCAATTGCATCCCTGACAAGATTTAAATCATAAATATACAAATTTAGCAAGGATTAATTTAGAAATAAACCGAATTACGCATAGAAAATCATGCAAAATAATCATGTTATCAAATCCCCCTACTTAGCTCATGCTTGGCCTCAAGCATGTTGTTCTTTCAGACATTAGAATCAATTCTACAATTTATTAAAAATCGAGCCTTTTTTCTGCATCCATACTCAACGTAAACAGCATAGGCAAAAATAATTAAATCAATGCTCAAAAGATATAGTTTAATCAACAAGACAAGTGTCATAAGATTTGAAATATGCAAATTAGATAATTTCATTAAATTGAGTTTGAATCCAATAAATTGCAAGGCATTATTAATTAACTATAAAAATAAATTAGACATGGTTAAACCTTTTTACGCAAACTAGGATGACAACCCAAGCACCCTATCCCGGTTACTCAGTTCAAACAGTCTTTGTTATTGAGCTCTGTTAGCGGAATGTTATTAAGTTATCGACTTGTCACTCGAACTTTTTATGCGAGACGAGATGACAACCCAAGAACCTCGCCCCGGTTACTCAATCCGGTCACATTTTTGAGACTTTCACTCATAACTTGAGCCTTTATTTATTTATTTAATTTATTTTCTTTTTTTTTCTCTTTTTTTTTTCGTGCACAAGCAAATATTTTTCAAACAATCAATTCATGAAAATCTAGTTACATACATCAACCTTAATACACAAGTGTCGATTAATCTATATACTTGAGCATTTAAATTCAAAAAATTTTACCCAATTGTCCAAGTTGACTAAGTATGAGATTAAAGGCTCATCATCAAAATAAACAGTTGAATGAATTCAATGCAAGATTGAACATATGCACAAGAGAAACATGATGCAAGAACTAATCAACCATCCATGCATACTTACTATATTCATATATATTCATCCCCCCTACTTATTCTAAACTTGTCCTCAAGCATGCATGTGTCATATCATAGATAAATAAAGAATAAATCAGCAGCTCAAATAAATAGAATGAAAAGTTTAGAGTACTCCCTATGTGTGTCTTCAATGATTTTGTCGATGTTGGGGTAACGATTTTGTAGGATATCAAGGATCGTGGAGACTTGATTTTCTATCGTTCCAAGTCTCGCTTCGATTCAGGTTAAACGTGCTTCTCCTCTTGTTCTCTAGTATTGACGTGTGGACGTTGGCCAAAAACCATATTTCCATGAGTAGTTCGTGTACCTGGAGGAACAAAATAACACGAAGTAGGGGTGCCGACAATTTAGATATTGAGAACAATAGGTCTAATCGTCTTGCTAGTTGGCCACCTCTGAGTCCCTCCATCCGTCGAACCACCTACTGAGGATCACCTTGGCCCGTTATCAAGTCCTCGTTGGCTAAAGTGAACAGATACTATGCACCAAGTAGGATTCCAAAGAAGAGGAGGTGAGTCATTAAGACCGCTTAAGTACCAAGCTCTCCTAAATCCAATCCTAGACATGCATATACCCATTGCCACACCTTAACCTTATAGCAAAGAGGGGGAAAGACAGTGACGGTAGTGCAGTGGCATCAGTGATGGTTGTGCGACGACGACGATGGGTGCTGCGACAGTGACGAAGATGGTGACGGCAGTGTGGGTTGGTTGTGGGGAGAGGGATTGTTTTGAGGGTGTTTTTGGGTAAGTGTGGATGGGTTGAATGGATGGGTATTGGGTTTGGGTTTTGGTGTTTTATGAAGGTTAAGTAGATGGTTTTTTTTATTAGGTAAATATTTGTCACCAAATTAGCATGTCGTGCCCGCGCCATCACTATTATCTGACTTTCGAAAAAAATTTATGATCTCCATTATGTTCCTGGAAACATCAAATCAACTGAATTAAATAAAAATTTATTTATTTACACCCTAAATCTTACTAAAACTTAAAATTAAATAAATGAAAAAAAATTTGGGTTGCTTCCTAAAAAGGGGCTTTTGTTTAACGTCATTAGCTCAACGACCTTAAATGTTATCCCGTTTGGCTTATTGAGAATTAAGTTCTCCATCTTGTGCACTTGGATGTCCTTGCAGAAAGGTTTCGAACTTTTTCCACTATCCTTAAAGCCCTTCTCGAGTTCCTCTATCATTAGTGGATTGAGGAGTCTTCGAGCTTCTTCATTCAAGTTTGCTTTTTCTCTGTCGAAATACTTGTACGTTCTAGAAATGATTTCAGCTCTAACTTCGAGGCTTTCATGACAGCTTCACGTACTAGTTTTTGGATTATTGATAATCCTCTTGCTTAACTTCAAGATCAATATTCCTACAAGGCATAGTTTGTAACTTATCATTGGGATGTCCCATATCCTCATAAACATTGAACCTAACCACTTCACGATCAAATTCCATGGTGAGTGTTCCACTCCAAACATCAATTTTCGTTCGCGCGGTACTCAAGAATGGTCTTCCAAGCAAAATGTCAGACGAATTAGTTGAGTTATCATCTTCCATATTAATAATGTAGAAATCTGCAGGGAAAACTAATTCGTTAACTTTAACAAGGACGTCTTCAAGTAGCCCTTCGGGATAGATGACTGACCTGTCCGCCAACTCGATTATTACTCTTGTTTCTTTTAAAGGACCCGCGTTAATCAACTTATAAGTAGAATAAGGAATAACATTAATTGAAGCCCTTAAATCACACATGACTTTCTTAATGCCTACACTACCTGTAACACCCCTAACCCGTGTCCATCGCTAGATTAGGGTTACGGGTATTACCATGTAAATCAAAACTTCTATTCAATAGATTAAATCTTAGTTGATCACCTTTACCAAATAATTTAATCATAAACAAACAAATCACACATGCATAATACATACTTAATACATTAATCCAATTCATATACAATATAATCATCGATGAACACAAAATGACCATGTGATATATATATATATATATTACGATGATATCACATAACAATACAAAATCCCATATACCTCATTTATCAAAACGATCTTGATTTATAAAGTTTATAAACACATAAGCCATTCGCAACAAATTAATTAAATAAGCATAATTCGAATGTCAATACATAATAACTTCCTAATAAGATCGAATTTCATATGGCTTGAAACCTATTTCCACATAACCGAATATATGCAACTTATTACACATCACATACATACTTTTCAATTTGGCCGAATATACAAGTTCTCATTTATAAAATTTCCAGTTCATCACATAACACACATCAAGTTTTGTAATTCCATACACTCAATCAAATTAAGAAATCTTACAAGCCAAATACACACACATATATATATATATATATATATATAAGTACACAAATATACATCATAGTTCTGCACATTTTCCATATAATTCCATTCAACTGAAATAATGCCTATTTTTGTATTCATTCAACCCAGGTTCACATGAACTAATTATATACATAAATATCATTATTAACTTACCAAACACATGAGCAATCTAACTAGTCGAATACCTAAGTATAATCAATTCATTGACCACATATTTGGACCTCAAAAATAAGACTCCAAAGATCAATCCAATATACATATACATAAACATTTCCAATGTCATCACCGAACCATAATTCAACATCTCAACATATATGTCATGATATATATATATATATACTTCCAATCTAAGCTTGGAACATGACTAAAACACATAACCATTAACAATAGTACAAGCCATTATATCAAAACACATAAGTGAAGCTTAACCCAAAAGTTTTAGCCATTTTCGTAAGGCTATACTTATATACAAGATTAAAATACCATTGGTTTACAACTTAGACTAGCTTATACATGCCTTTCAAATCAAAAACTAAGTTTATGAGTACCAAAAGAGTTGATAGTGAAGTTGACTTCTTCGATGATCCTCTGAGCCCGTAGCTTAACCAAAGTCTATAAAATAAACAATGAACACAAACAAAGTAAGCTCACTAGCTTAGTAAGTCTTAAGCAAATACAATAAAGCTTCAGTCACCCAAGCATTTTTATCATACAATTCAAGACATTTGAAATTCATAGTCTAACTTATAAATTCACTATAGCTGAATTTCATTATTTCATTTAGCCTGACAACTTTCATTTTCTCACCAAAGTACACCAGTCATCAAATATACCAACACATATATAAGTATGGATGTACTTACATAAACCTTTTCAATCACTAGTATACTTATAAGTAATCAATCTCCACATGGCATAATGTATATATAACTCCTAACAACCAATGTATAATTCACTTGCTTCCTCATATTATTTGCTTATTAACATCATATATAACATATAAGTATGAAAACACATACCTCAAGGTCGAACCAATATGATTCATTTTCAAAAGCATAGACTTTCTCGATTCATTTTATAACTTTGTTGTTACATATTCGCTTTCAATTTTAGTTCCTTAGGTAAAGACACACCGCTAGGCATTAGTCCGAATCACACACACCAAAGCATTAAGCCTGCTAGGCAATAAGCCTAAAATATGTCACCTGCACGAGGCCTGCAAGGCATAAAGCCCGATACAGATCACCGGCACAAAGCTTGCTAGGCTCGAAGCTCGAATATCAATATAGTTAATCCTTCAATTCACATTTCATAATGCTAACTTCACAACCACCCATATAACACATATTACATTCACATATCAAACCAAATGCATTTATTCACATCACATTAAATAAAATTACAATCAATCCAATTTAGTACCCTTGCATTCGGCTAATTCATGGATTCATGCTAAAATATTCGAATTTCATCATTCATCAGATTCATAAATAATTCTTTAACATATATTCGCTTAAGGACTTACCTCAACTGTCGACGAACCGCGTAAATCGGCTATTCGATAACCTTCGTCTTTCCCGGATCCAAATCTGTTTTTCTTTGTTCTTGATCTAAACACATTAAAATTCAGCTTATTCAAGTACATTTCATCTCAATTTAGTCCCTAAGCATATAAATAGGTAAATTACCATTTTACCCCTACTATTTCATATTTTTACAATTTAGTCCTAATTGCACAAAACACAAAATACATAAAATTTCAATATGGTACCTTAGGGCCGAATATTCATAGTGACCATAATAGTCCATATCTTTCATTTATTTTGTAAATAAGCCCCTCTAAAAATTTATTTTTACAAATTAGCCCTAAATACTCAATTTCACCAAAATTTCCAATTCAAAACTTGTTAATCTTTAACATAACTTTAATATAAAATCATCAAACATCAAAAACCACATGAACATGTCAATGGCCGAATCTCACATACATACTAATCTCAAAAATTCTAGTATGGGTAGGGTAATATAGAAGCAACGATCTCAAAAACGTAAAAATTATCAAAAACCGAAAATCACACATACCTTAATCAAGCAAATTGATTACTGAAATTCAAAGCTCTCTAACCCTTGTTCTTTTCTCAATATTCGGCCAACAATGTAAAAGATGATAGTGGTCTTCATTTTGTTTTATTTAACATATAATATGTTTTATTAATGAATTACTAATATAACCTTTTAATAATAATAAAACTAACTTATAATATAAGGGTATTTTAGTCCTATGTCGTCCACTATCTTATAAAATGGCTAATTTCCCTTTAGTGCCTCATATTAAAAAGCCATCAACACTTGGGTACTTTTCACTATAGTTTGTAACTTTTACCTTTTTCGCAATTAAGTCCTTTTTCTAAATTAATCACATAAACGATTATATTTTTCTACGAAACTTTCACACACATTAAATCACATATAATAAGCACAGAATATATCATTTAAATATATTTCAGACTCAGATTCATGGTTCCGAAACCACCGTTCTGATTAGGGTTAAATTCGGATTGTTACAACTCTCCCCCTTTAGGGATTTTCGTCCCCGAAAATCTTACCGTTAAACAAAGTCGAATATTGTTGTCTCATTGAATCCTCAGGCTCCCACATAGCCTCTTCAACTCTGTGACGATTCCATAGCACTTTCACTAACGGTATTTTCTTGTTTCTCAACTCTTTCATTTCCCGAGCTAAAATACAGATCGGTTCTTCCTCATACATCATATCGGATCAAATTTCAATCTCAGACGGAGCGATCACATGTGACGGATCTGATCTATATCTACGAAGCATCGAAACGTGAAATACATTGTGTATCTTTTCTAATTCAGAGGGCAACTTCAATCTATAAGCAATAGGCCCAACACGTTCAATGATCTCGTACGGTTCGATGAATCTCGGACTTAGTTTACCTTTTCGACCAAATCGGAGTACTTTCTTCCACGGGGAAATTTTCAAAAACACTCGATCTTCGACTTGAAACTCAACATCTTTACGTTTTAAATCAGCATAGGACTTTTGTCGATCCGAGGCAGCTTTCAAAGTATCTCTGATCACAGCCACTTTTTGTTCAGTCTCTTTAATCAAATCAACTCCGTATATCTTGCTTTCACTAAGCTCAGTCCAATACAACGGTGTATGACATTTGCAGCCATAAAGAGCTTCGTATGGTGCCATTTTGATACTAGATTGAAAGCTATTATTATAGGCAAATTCAATCAAAGGTAAGTATCTTTCCCACGTACCTTCAAACTCAAGGACGCAACATCTCAACATGTCTTCCAGTATCTGAATAGTTTGTTCAGACTGACCGTCTGTCTGTGGATGAAAGGCTGTACTAAAGTGAAGTTTAGTACCTAAAGCATCTTGCAACTTCTTCCAAAATCGCGATGTGAATCTCGGGTCTCTGTCTGAAACAATGGAACTCGGCACACCATGTAACCTCACAATCTGTGACACATACAATTCAAAAGTTTATCGAGTGAATAGTGCATTTAATCGGCACAAAGTGAGTGATTTAGTCGATCTATCCATAATAACCCTGATGCATCTTTCTTGCTCGGTGTCGTCGAGGTAAACCGGATACAAAGTCCATAGTAATTCTATCCCATTTCCATTCAGGTATCATGATTGGCTGAAGTAATCCAGAAGGCACTTGATGCTCAGCTTTTACTTGCTGGCATATTAAACACTTCGAAACAAATTCAGATATATCCCTTTTCATGCCAGGCCACCAATAGAACTGTTTTAAATCATTATACATTTTCGTGCTACCTGGATGTATCGACAATTGACTATTATGAGCCTCGTTCAAAATCATTTGAATCAAATCTACATTCCTCGGAACACATATTCGGCTTTTGAAGTTCAAACAATCATTTTCATCAATTGAAATTACGACTCGCATTACTTTCTAATCGAGTTTGTTTAGTAATCATATCTTTGTCAATTTTCTGTGCCTCACAAATTTGCTGAATAAACAACGGTCTAGCCTTCAAATCAGCTATGATCGAATCATCACTAGTCATAACCATATGTGCGTTCAACGCACGAAGAGCAAACAGACTTTCGGCTTAAGGCATCTGCAACAACGTTGGCTTTTCCCGGATGGTAGTCAATTACCAATTCATAATCTTTCAACAATTCTAGCCATCTGCGTTGTCTCAAGTTCAAGTCTTTCTGAGTCATCAAATACTTCAGACTTTTATGATCCGAATACACATGACATTTCCACCGAATGAGTAATGATGCCAAATTTTCAATGCGAAAATGATGGCTGCTAATTTCAGATCGTGAGTCGGATAATTTCTTCCGTGAGGCTTCAATTGTCTCGAAGCGTAGGCTATGACTTTGCCTTCCTACATCAAAACACAACCCAAACCATTCAAAGAAGCATCAGTATAAACAATAAATTCTTTACCCGATTCAGGTTGAGCTAACACTAGAGCTTCGGTCAAAAGGGCTTTCAACTGATCGAAACTTTTTTGACACTTTTCTGACCACTCGAACTTGACATCTTTCTATACTAGCTTTTTCAAAGGTGTAGCTATCATGGAAAAACCTTTGACGAATCGTCTATAATATCCCGCAAGTCCCAGAAAGCTTCGAATATCAGAAACATTCTTTGGTGGCTTCCAATCAAGTATAGCTCATATTTTGTTCGGATCAACCCGAATACCTGACGCTGAAACAACATGTCCCAAAAAGCTAACCTCTTTCATCCAAAATTCACACTTACTAAACTTTACATACAACTGTTGATCTCGCAAAGTTTGTAGCACCAATCTCAAATGCTCGGGATGCTCGATTTCATCTTTGGAGTAGATCAGAATATCATCAATAAACACTATCACAAACTGATCTAAATACTGTCTAAAAACCTGATTCATCAAATCCATAAAAATAGCAGGTGCATTAGTAAGCCCAAAAGGCATAACTAGAAACTCAAAATGTCTGTACCTCATTCAGAATGCAGTCTTAGGCACATCAGAATCTCTGACTCGCAACTGGTAATAACTCGATCTCAGATCTATCTTTGAAAACACTGAACCCCCTTTCAACTGGTCAAACAAATCATCAATTCGAGGCAACATGTATTTATTCTTTATTGTCGCTTTATTTAACTACCGATAATCAATACACATTCGCATAGTCCCATCTTTCTTTTTCACAAATAGAATAGGTGCACACCAAGGAGAAAAACTCGGTCGTGCAAAGCCCCTATCTGTCAATTCTTGCAACTGTGATTTCAACTCTTTCAACTCAGTAGGTGCCATCTGATACGGTGCTATCAAAATTAGAGTCGTCTCTGGCACTAAATCAATGCCAAATTCAATCTCTCGTACTGGTGGTAAACCCGGTAATTCTTCAGGAAACACATCTAAGTATTCACATACAATCGGTACAGATTCGATCCGCTTTTCGAGCACTTTATTATCCAACACATAAGCCAAATAAGCTTCACATCCTTTTCTCACATACTTTCGAGCTAGCATCAAGGATATTACTGTAGGCAATCCGTTTAGGTTATTTGATTCGATTGGATAATCTCACCGTTCTGACATCTCAAATCAATAATCTTTTTTGGAATTTACCACTGCACCATGCAAAGTTAACCAGTCCATTCCCAAAATTATGTCGAACTTGTCGAAAGGCAACAACATTAAGTTAGCTAGGAAGCGAGAGTCCGATCATCAACGGACAACCTTTACACACTTTATCAACAAGTACACATCGACCCAATGGGTTGGACACACGAATCACAAACTTAGTAGACTCAACAGTGAGTCGATCGCCACCATAGTTTCACACACATATGAATGAGTCGAACCAGATCAATCAATGCAATTACATTAGTATCATAGAGTGTGAAAATACCGGTAATAACATCCGGGAAGAAGCATCCTCTCCGCACGTATAGCATAAGCTCTAGCTAGTGCTCGAGCCTCGATCGAACTACATGTGTCCTCGTTCTCTCTCGATCGCCACCTACACTCCTTGCATGTCTGGGTGTCTACCTCGTGCTGACACGTTGCTAGGTTTAGTGTTATGAGTCGTATTTTGCTCGACTAGTATCGGGCACTCTCGAATAAAATGGTCCGATGATCCACATTTAAAGCAGGACCAATCATGGAATCTACAACTCCCGGAATGCCATTTACCACAATGCTTGCAGTTAACTCAATTCTGCTGAACATTACCAACACTGGCCATTGAAGTGGCTCGAGAACTCACTGAAGGTCGAACTCGTTTAGACGTATCTGAAGTAGCTTTATGTCAGCCAAAGTCATCCCTGAACTTCTTAGATACAGATTGAAAAGTCCTACTCAATGATTTTTTACGAGTGTCTCTAGCTTCTATCTCAGCTTTTCTTTTCTCTTTAGCAAGTTCTTCAGCTTTGCAAGCTCGTTCGAAAAGTACTACGAACTCTTTGATTTCAAGAATGCCAACAAGTAACTTTATGTCTTCATTCAAGCCGTCTTCAAATCTTTTACACATGATGGCTTCAGTCGATACACACTCTCGGGCATATCGGCTCAATCTGACAAATTTTCGCTCATATTCAGTTACAGTCATGCGGCCCTGTTTTAAATCCAGAAATTTTTTCTTTTTTGATCGATGAACCTCTGGCTAATGTATTTCTTAAGAAACTCGATCTAGAAGAAATCTCAATTTACTTTTTCTTTTGAACTATTGATACTAGTGTATTCCACCAGTGATATGTAGTGTCCCGAAGTAGCGATATAGCACACTTTAGACGTTCATCAAGAGTACAGAATAGTTCATCAAGTACCCGAATAGTGTTATCAAGCCACATCTCAGCTCGCTCTGCATCATCATCATCATTAACTTTGAATTCTTCGGCCCTATGTTTCCTGATTTTATCAACGGGAGGCCTACTAGATCTCATCGGATCTATCATTGGAGGTGCTGAAGGTAACAGAGTTGGATTATTCGGGGGTGGAGGTTGTTGTATAGCCGGGTTAGTCTAAATAAACTGGGTAAACCACTCGTTCATCATCTGGTAGAAGGCTTGTTTAGCCTCCCCCTCATGGCTACCCAAAATTGGTCGAGAGTCTACTGGCGTTGATCCACGTGCGCGGTCAGGCGCTACGCTCTCTACGTCATCCGCTACGGCTCTGTCGAGATCAGAATCCATTTACTATACTAAACACAGTTTGAAATGTTAGAAGTTACCACACTATCAAATATATAGTTAAGACATGTATAGCTAGACTCTCACACTTTACGGTAGTCCTAGAATCGACTAAACCTGGCTCTGATACCAATTAAATGTAACACCCCTAACCCATGTCCGTCGTCGGATTAGGGTTACGGGTATTACCATGTAAATCAAAACTTCTATTCAATAGATTAAATCTTAGTTGATCACCTTTACCAAATAATTTAATCATCATAATGTATAATACATACTTAATACATTAATCAATTCATATACAATATAATCGATGAACACAAAATGATATATATATATTATACGATGATATCACATAACAATACAAAATCCCATATACCTCATTTATCAAAATGATCTTGATTTATAAAGTTTATAAACACATAAGCCATTCGCAACAAATTAATTAAATAAGCATAATTCGAATGTCAATACATAATAACTTCCTAATAAGACCGAATTTCATATGGCTTGAAACCTATTTCCACATAATCGAATATATGCAACTTATTACACATAACATACATACTTTTCAAGTTGGCCGAATATACAAGTTCTCATTTATAAAATTTCTAGTTCATCACATAACACACATCAAGTTTTGTAATTCCATACACTCAATCAAATTAAGAAATCTTACAAGCCAAATACATACATATATATATATATATATAAATACACAAATATACATCATAGTTCTGCACATTTTCCATTTAATTCCATTCAACTGAAATAATGCCTATTTTCACATTCATTCAACCCAAGGTCACATGAACTAATTATATACATAACTATCATTATTAACTTACCAAACACATGAGCAATCTAACTAGTCGAATACCTAAGTATAACCAATTCATTAACCACATATTCGGACCTCAAAAATAAGACTCCAAAGATCAATCCAATATACATATACATAAACATTTCCAATGTCATCATCGAACCATAATTCAACATATCAACATATATGTCATGATATATATATATACTTCTAATATAAGCTTGGAACATGAGTAAAACACATAACCATTAACAACAGTACAAGCCATTATATCAAAACACATAAGTGAAGCTTAACCCAAAAGTTTAGCCATTTTCGTAAGGCTATACTTATATACAAGATTAAAATACCATTGGTTTACAACTTAGACTAGCTTATACATGCCTTTCAAATCAAAAACTAAGTTTATAAGTACCAAAAGAGTTGATAGTATGGTTGACTTCTTCGATGATCCTCTGAGCCCGTAGCTTAACCAAAGTCCATAAAACAAACAATGAACACAAACAAAGTAAGCTTACTAGCTTAGTAAGTCTTAAGCAAATACAATAAAGCTTCAGTCACCCAAGCATTTTTATCATACAATTCAAGACATTTGAAATACATAGTCTAACTTATAAATTCACCATAGCTGAATTTCATTATTTCATTTAGCCTAACAAATTTCATTTTCTCACCAAAGTACACCAGTCATCAAATATACCAACACATATATAAGTATAGATGTACTTACATAAACCTTTTCAATCACTAGTATACTTCCAAGTAATCAATCTCCACATGGCATAATGTATATATAACTCCTAACAACCAATGTATAATTCACTTGCTTCCTCATATTATTTGCTTATTAACATCATATATAACATATAAGTATGAAAACACATACCTCAAGGTCGAACCAATATGATTCATTTTCAAAAGTATAGACTTTCTCGATTCATTTTATAACTTTGTTGTTACATATTCTGGCTCTGAATTTTAGTTCACTAGTAAAGAACCTGCTAGGCATTAGCCCCAATCATACACACCGACACTAGGCTTGATGGACTCAAGGTCTGAAATCCAAAACACCGGCATTAAACCTGCTAGGCAATAAGCTTGAAATATGTCACCAAAGACGAGGCACGCTAGGCATAAAGCCCGATCTGATCATCAAGCACAAAGCACGCTAGGCTCAAGCTCGAATATCAATATGGTTAATCCTTCAATTCACATTTCATAATGCTAACTTCACAACCACCCATATATCACATATTACATTCACATATCAAACCAAATGTATTTATTCACATCACATTAAATAAAATTACAATCAATCCAATTTAGTACCCTTGCATTCGGCTAATTCATGGATTCATGCTAAAATATTCGAATTTCATCATTCATCAGATTCATAAATAATTCTTTAACATATATTCTCTTAAGGACTTACCTCGACTGTCGATGAACCGCGTAAACCGGCTATTCGATAACCTTCGTCTTTCCTTGATCTAAATCTATTTTTCTTTGTTCTTGATCTAAGCACATTAAAATTCAGCTCATTCAAGTACATTTCATCTCAATTTAGTCCCTAAGCATATAAATAGGTAAATTACCATTTTACCCTACTATTTCACATTTTTACAATTTAGTCCTAATTGCACAAAACACAAAATACACAAAATTTCAATATGGTACCTTAGGGCTGAATATTCATAGGGACCATAATAGTCCATATCTTTCATTTATTTTTCAAATAAGCCCCTCTAAAAATTTATTTGTACAAATTAGCCCTAAATACTCAATTTCACCAAAATTTCTAATTCAAAACTTGTTAATCTTTAACATAACTTTAATATAAAATTATCAAACATCAAAAACCACATGAACATGTCAATGGTCGAATCTCACATACATACTAATCTCAAAAATTCTAGCATGGGTCGGGTAATATACGAAGCAACAATCTCAAAAACGTAAAAATTATCAAAAACCAAAAATCACACATACCTTAATCAAGCAAATTGATTGCTGAAATTCCAAGCTCTCTAACCCTTGTTCTTTTCTCAATATTCGCCAACAATGTAAAAGATGGTAGTGGTCTTCATTTTGTTTTATTTAACATATAATATGTTTTATTAATGAATTACTAATATAACCTTTTAATAATAATAAAACTAACTTATAATATAAGGGTATTTTAGTCCTATACCGTCCACTATCTTATAAAATGGCTAATTGCCCTTTTAGTGCCTCATATTAAAAAGCCATCAACACTTGGGCACTTTTCACTATAGTTTGTAACTTTTACCTTTTTCATGATTAAGTCCTTTTTCTAAATTAATCATATAAACGATTAATTTTTTCTACGAAACTTTTACACATATTAAATCACATATAATAAGCACAGAATATATCATTTAAATATATTTCAGACTCGGATTCATGGTCCCAAAACCACCGTTCTGATTAGGGTCAAATTCGGACTGTTACACTACCTATCTCACAAGAAATAGCAAACATACCTTGGTCCTTGTATTTGGGAGGAACTTTCTTTTGCAGTACTGCGGAGACATTTTCTCCTACACTCACCTTTTCATTGCCCAAGAGCTTCCTCTTACTTGTGCATAATTCTTTTAAGAATTTTGCATACCATGGAATTTGTTTAATCATATCAATAAGAGGTATGTTGATTTCTACCTTTCGAAAGGTGTCGAGGATCTCCTTCTCTTCTCGCTCCTTCTTGCATTGGACTAGTCTTTCAGGAAACGGAGATGGTACTACAAATAATTTTTGTGGTATTGACTCCATAGGAGTCTTTTTGTCAAGTTTCTTCTCATCTCGACCAGCGTCGTAGGCACAACTTATGCCAGGTACGGGCTCCACAACCTTCCCACTCCTTAACGTCATAGCACTTACATTGTATCAAGGATTATGCTCAGTTTGGGATGGTAATTTACCTTGAGACTCCAAACGATTAACTACCATTGAGAGTTTACTAACTTGATTAGTTATCTCTTGTATTGATGCGTCTATCCTCTGTTGATATTTTGCAGTGTCGGCGACAAGCCTTTCCATAATAGCTTCTAGAGATGTACTTGGCTTGGGTTGTTGTTGTAATGGTTGCAAAGGTCTCAGTTGGTATGATAGATTATATCGGGGGTTAGTTCCATAATTCAAGTTGGGATGATTCTTTCACCCGGGATTGTAGATGTTGGAGAAAGGATCATAGCGTCTTTACGGAGGTCCCGAAAAACCTCTGAAAGCATCGACATGTGCCGTCGAATTATTGTTAAGGATTGGGCACAAATCTGTTGGATGTTCAGACGTAATACAAATTCCACACAGTTGGGTCAGATTTTTCCTTTCTGTAAGCAAAGATTGAACAACATTTGTAAGCTTATCCAATTTATCTTCTAAGGATGAAACATTTAACCCATTAACCCATCTTGTGGGTTTCAAATTTGGCCGATACTATTGAGAATTTGTCGCCATGGTGGATATCAGTTCTCATGCCCTTTGAGGAGTCATATTGAAAGGCGCCCCTCCACTAGCAGCATCGATCATCTTCATTTCCATAGGGAGCAAAACCTCGTAGAAATATTGGAGAAGTGATTGTTTGGTCAACTCGTGTTGAGGACAACTTGCACATAGTTTTTTTGTATCGCTCCCAATAGTTGTAGAGCGATTCGCTCTCCATTTGGTGAATTCCCACTATGTCCCTCCGAAGTTCAGCTGCTCGTGATGCTGGAAAGAATCTGTCAAGAAATACACGAGATAAGTCATTCCACGTTGTGATTAAACCGGAGGTAAGTAAAATAACCATTCTTTTGCTGTATCAACTAAAGAAAAAGGAAAGGCCCGGAGTTTGATTTCATCTTCGGGTACTCCCTGTGGTTTCATGTTTGAGCAAACCATGTGGAATTCTCTCAAGTGGGTGTGTAGATTTTCATTCTTCAAGCTTTTAAAGGTGGGCAAAAGGTGAATCAAGCTTGACTTCAGCTCGAACGGGGTTACTCGATTGGATAGTTGATGCATAATGGTGTTTGCTCGTTGGGAGCAGTGACTAGTTGACTAATGGTTCGGTTCGCCATCCTGTCTAGTTCACTAAAGTTGCCTTTCGATTCTTTTGTTTCAAAAAGTGGTTCAGTCTCAGGTTCAACCACTTCGATTTGTTTCCCATGTCGAATTGCCTCTGCACGAATTGCTTCGCTCAACTTTTCAATGTCAGATTCTAGGATCCCTTATCCTAGTTCAACTTTTGCTTTACTTGCACGTTTAAGAGCTTCTGTCTCTTTTGTTGTGCTCGCATGATTTCTCGATCTCTAGGTTGTATTCGAGATCTCCTGATGAAGATCTGGTCATGAAGACAATTTAAACAATTGTAAGTGTTGCCAGACCCCAGCAATGGAGCCAAAACTGATGGCTGTCGATTCCACCAATATAATCCTACACCTAAATTGCAAATTTAAGCAGTATAGGGAGTAGGGTCGATCCACAGAGACTGGATTTACTCAGAATTGTTTCTCTCTCGACCAAATTTATGTTTGGACAGTTGTCGTGCCCACGACTTCAAACGAACCTGTTAAAAATAAATAAATAAATTAGGGGTTTAAGATGTTTAAAAACTAACTAATTGAAATAGAATAATAAAACGAATTAGAAATCAACTTCAAAATTAAATTTGGGTTTGTAATCAAAGTAAATAAGCCTTAGCCTTAGACGCGATAAATTCTGAGTCAAGAAACGATCCTCGAAAATTGATCTTCTCCTCTAAACGATAAGCTGGTTATAGCGATTAAGAACGTCCTAACCACCAATTCCTCCTTTCGTAGCTGGTTCCGGTACGACCTGCAAACCAACCCTTACCGATTATCTAATCGAGATACACGTGTTCTCGATTGAATATTTTGGTAGCCTTGCGTTTGAAGAACCCAACTCGAATCAATGGCCTCAACCGCATGGGTTGTTTAAACCCGATCACCTCTTCCTTGATTTGTTTTCGGAAACTCGAATACAGCACGGCCAACTCTAATCTCCAACTGCCGAAAAATTCGATCTCAACCCAACGTGCACTTTGACTTGGAATCAAAATCAACCTTAAGGGATGATTTATCTATCCCGATACTTAGGAAAAAGGTGAATATCGATTGGAAGGATTATTTGTGCGGATACGAATCTTACGATTCCCGATCGAAAAGAGTACCGACCTAACACTAAGATGGATTTTAGTGTGGCATGAATTTAATCATGCTTGAAGGTTGTGAAAGGTGTTTGATTTGGTGTGAAGGATGATTGAATTTTGGAAAGGGAAGGGGTTTGGAAGGTAATTAAACCAATTTTGGGAAAAGAAACAAAAGGAATTGAAATGGACAGAATGTTTGGACATTGGTTTGAAGGAAAAAATAAAAGAAATTCTATTCTAAATGGAAATAGGAAAGAGAGAAATAGAACTTCAAATAGGAATAGGAAAAGAAATAATTGATTGATGATTATCCAAATACAAATAACCCCTATTTATATACATGGGGTTTACTAAAAATAGGCTTAATTAATTTAATATAAAATCTTAAATAATTAAAAATAAAAATAAATAAAAAATAAAATAAACTAAAAATAGCATTTTCCATATTTGGCTTTGTACAAAGTCAAATTGCTTGATGTGTCCTTGGCTTCCTCCATCTTTTTGATTTGGCCCAATTTCCATGATTTTCTTTCAATTTGGCCCTTTTTAGCTTGCTTTTGATCAATTGCATCCCTGACAAGATTTAAATCATAAATATACAAATTTAGCAAGGATTAATTCAGAAATAAACCGAATTACATACAATAAATCATGCAAAATAATCATGTTATCTCCTTAGTTCAAGTGGTTTTGGAAAAGGAGGTATCGGGACCTTGTTTCTATAAACTGAGCTGTAAATATTTTTATAAATATTTACGGAGTGTCATTAAGGTGGTATTAAAGTTTTGTTGAAAATTTTTAATGTTTTGATAGTGAATTAAGAGTAATTAGGTATAAGGACTCTATATGATTTTTTTATGTTAAATGATGAATTTGAGATATTAGTTGTTAATTAAAAGTATTTTGTTAAGTGATTTTGATGAATTTTTTGATTAAGGATTAATTTGTTAAGTTAGTAAAAAATACAAGGGTTTGTTGTGAAATTATTGCAAAAATGGGCTGTATTGAATTCCATGTATATTTAGCTAGCATGGGTTTGCATTAAAAATGGTTAATTTGCATGTTTTGGGTTAAGGGACTAAATTGAATAAAAGTAAAACTTTAGGGGTAATTTTGTAAGAATATAAAAATGACCAAATAGCATGAAATAAATTTTTTAATCGTCTAAATTAATATATTGAATGAAATTATTAATTTAGATTAAGATTGGGTGGAAAATTGAAGAAAATAGAAAATTTCCAAAATGCCCCTAAACTTTGATATTTGTGCAATTTAGCCAGGTAAGTTCGTATATTTAAATTGTATATTTATATGTTTTAATTTGAATGTTGTGTTTGTGATTTGTGTAAATTTCCATGTATGAAATTAATCACAAATCTGACGATGATCGACAAATATTAAGTCCCGTTTGAATAAATGAAATTCGATGGATATCGAGTTCCCGAATTGGTTGTGGTCCTGCATGTGTTGAGGACACACCATAGCTCAAAAGAGCGTCCCGTTATTAGCTCTTATGAGCTTCCTGTTATATGGTTCTTGTGAACTTCCCATTAATAGCTCTTCGGAACATCCTGATTGGTTGTGATCCTGCATGTGCTGTGGACACACTGCAGCTCTTATGTGCGTCCTGATATATGACACTTCGAAGCTTCCCGTTATGCATCTCACATGAGCTTCCCGTTATATGGCTCGAAAGAGCTTCCCGTTTATGTGCTCGTGTGAGCATTCCCGAATGTGAATTGACAAATTTTATATTTGTACACTTCGTGTGTACTACACTTGTATCTATTGATATTTTAAGTGATTCAACGGGCAAAGTTCTGACATGAGACAACATGAAATTGAAATGTACTATACCAGTATATGCTCGAAACATATGGAATTGGTATATGAATACAAGATGTGGGAAGTTTATAATACAAGATGTGGAAAGTTTATGAACATGGAAATTTGATTATTATTGAGCTCATACATGTTTCTTGATATTTATACCAAATACATGGAAATGATGGTACATGATATATTGATATAATGAAATGAATGAAATATGATTATGAAAAATAGTAAGAGAATGATATGTATCACTATATGTACATATATGAATATTTTTGATATGACGATACAAGGAAATTATGCAAGTTGAGAGAGTAATAAACTCAGAAGAGACATGTTGAGAAAATAAGATTATCAATGTTGAATTTATATGAAATATGTTTAAATACACTAACAAGTGTTGTTGTTTGATGCTTAGGCAAGTGCCAAGCTATTGGTTAAATGGTAATATATTTATTTATATGATGCATTTAAAGGGTAAGTAGTCAAATGAAAATATGCTAGTGCTCATGAAAAAGTGGTAAGGTTTAAGTTCTGCAATTTCCTATGAAATGACTTATCATGTGATTAATTCAAAAAAAAGGCTATGTTTAAATGCACTAGCTTGTGGCTATGGTTGAATGATATGTTTATGACTGGTGTGTTATACATAAGGAATGAGTGTGGAAAGTAAAGAAATGCAAATGAAAATAAAGAAATTTGGAAGAGTTAAAGTTGTTTAAAATCCTACTATGCTAGGAATAATATGTATAAGTGATGCTGTAGATTTATTCACCTTGTGAGTTATTGAATATAACTTCACAAGTATTGCGGTGTCAATATTGGATTATTCTTCATATGTATAAATTTCATATTTGAAATGAATTGATATGATTAAAGTTTATACGAGCTTACTAAGCATTCATTGCTTATGTAGTTGTTTTTCTTTACTTTCTAGATTATTGAAAGCTCGGTCGAATTGGAAGATTGTCGGAGATATATCACACTATCCATTGGTTCTATCGGTACTTTTGGATGTTTTGATTTTGGTTATAATGGCATGTATAGGTATTCTGGTTAATGTTGGCCCATATGTGTTTTATTAAAATTAGTCACTTATTTGGCTTGTGTGTTGGCACATTTTGTTTTGGTGCATATTTGCCTTATATGATTGATGTGTGATTTGGTTTATGATTGTATGGAAAAAGGTAAAATGTTAGCTAAAAGTGCAATTATATACATGTGTTTTGGGATGTGATGAATTGATCAGGAATCGGTACCTTAATATATATATATATATATATATAAGGTATAAATATATTTAAATATATTAGTATATAAAACACATTTTGGCACCAGATGGTATGTTTTGGTAGGTAAGTGGCTTAGTTTGAAATAATGCAAATTAGCTTGGTAAACCTTGGGTACAATTATACATATACGTTAGTTGTACATATGAATATATTGAATACATGAACACACATGTTTTAATCTGTCATCTGAGGTGCCTAAAGGAATATTGGTTGTATGTTAAGGTATTATATATTTAAGGCTTGATTTTTACTTGTTTTGGATGCCATAATATGGTTTATTTGTATGTATGATGATAGCTATAGGTACATGTAACACCCCGACTTAGGGCCTAGTTGAAATAGTGGTGCGAGACCACAAATCTAAAGTAGAAATATAAGTTTTATGATTTCTATAAGGTTTATGAGGTGATTTCATGATTGTGTAAAAATTTTATGAAGAAATTTTATTAATTAGTGATTAAATTGTCCATTAGGACTAAATTGCAAAGAATGGAAAATATGAGATTCTAGAAGATTTAAGTATGAAATAGAATATGAAAATTACTAGATGTCCTTATTTAGAAATTAGACCATTATATTTGATGATGGACAAAAATGGACATGGAAATGAAAAATCTCAAGAAAGGACCATTAAGGGCATTTTGGTCATTTGGTTAATAAAAGAATTAAAAGGGAAAATAAAGCCAAAATTGATGTCCATCTTCTTCACCATAGCCGAAATTCCCAAGCTCTCCATATCTAGGGTTTCTTCAACTTCCAAGCTTGATATTAAGTGCATCATAGCCCCGTTTTTCATGTTTCTTCGTATTTTTTAGACCCTCGTAGCTCGGTTTAGCTATTTCTAGCTATATTTTGAGCTAGGGTTCATATTCAAAAATTTATCCATGTGTGACATGCATGTATTTTGATGTTTTATGGAAGAATATGAAAGTTTTATGTATGATAAACATCTTTTTTCTAAGTGATTTTCATGAAAAAAATGCATAAAAGGACCAAATTGTAAAAGTTATAAAAATGGTCATACATGAGTGAAATAGTGGAAATTGAAGGTTGCTATAGTTGAAAATATGATTCAGCTAGGCTTGAAGTACAAAGAAGTCGAATGAAAATCATTTTACGAGCCTAGGGGTAAAAATATAATTTTGTAAAAGTTTAAGGGCAAAGTTATAATTTTGTCATAATATGAATTATGAGTCGATTTATTTAATGTGTGTATTTAACAAGTGAAATTGTTATTATAGATCAAGAAACACGAAGCCCGGATCGAAACCGAGGCAAGAATAAAATCGAGGACTAAATCGAGCATCGATACACATTTTGAGAATCGAGGTAAGTTTGTATGAAGTTAGAGTTTCCTAATGTTCCGATATTTGAAACTATTTAATATTATGATAATGTATGTTATTGCTATGAAAATCGAGTGATGAAGCCTCGATGGGTAATGGTGAAAATAAGCTATGTGAAATTCCGGATAAAGATTCGGAATAATGAAAATCCCAGGTATTAGCATTGAATAAAGAAGGTCCCATGTAAGACCATGTTTGGGATATGGCCTCGGCACCAAAGGAAGATCTCGTATAAGACCATGTCTAGGACATGGCATCGATATTCATGTACATTCTCGTACAAGACCATATCTGGGATTTGGCATCTACATCGAGCTATAAGATCTCGTATAAGACCATATCTGGGATATGGCATCGGCATCAAGGGGTGATCCCATGTAAGACCATGCCCGGGATATGGCGCTAGCATCAAGATTTATGCATGATGAGTTCAAATATACTAAGATAATCTGATTCGTTCATAGGCAAAAGAGTTAAGTATGTGAAATAGTATAGAGCCAAATTCGTTTATGGATGACCTTAAGTTTCATTCATGATAAGGATGATGAAGATTTGAGTTTATGTTTATGTTAGCATATGTGCTAAGTCATGTGATTAAGTGATACAGGTACTATGAGTAAGTACAAGTTACTAAATCATAATGTGATATGAGATGGGTAAGAATGAATGTGAGCAAGTATGTTTAAGCATTTGAGACATATGTTGCTATTGTTTCATGAAATGGATGAATTTGGTTTGAGCAATTATGTTGCTTTAGAATTTCATGCAAACTTACTAAGCTATATGCTTACCCCTCTCTTTTCTCTTTTCCTTGTAGCTTTGCCAAGTTAGCTCGGAGATCACAGAATGTCAGAGCTCAGATCACACTATCAACAGTTCTTTTGGTATATTAAAGTTAATTCATTTGAGTATGGCATGTATAGGAACTTGATCATTTGTGTTATGTTATGTTTAAAAGCCAAAGAGTTGGCTATCAATGTTTCACACTCATTTTGTAAATGGCCATGATGAATTGGCCAATATTGGAAAATTTATGTTTTAAGGTTGATGGGTATAATGAAATGAATAATCATGCAAGATATTGAGTAAAATATGGATGGAATGAATGATAATTTAAGGATTCTTCATAGTTTGACATCGTTACATTATGTGCTTCATGTGTTTAAGTGATTGAGTTTAAGTTTCAGGGTGGCAAGAGGGCTTGGAAAATAGCCTCTAATTGTCCACACGGGTAGACACACAGCGTGTATCTAGGCCATGTGTGACACACGGTCAACCCACATGGGTGTGTTGATAGGCTATGTGTCCCCTGCACTAATTTACGAGAATATGATTCATCACACGGGCCAGCATACGGGTGTGTGCCTTGTCGTGTGCATTAAGGGTTTGATGACGTCATAAATAGAGACCTCCACGGGAGCATGTCTTGGCCGTGTGAGGGACACGGGCTATTGACACGGGCGTGTGAAATCTCTTGTAGGCTCAAAATGAAAATAAATTCTACACGGGCCAGGGACATGGGCGTGTGAGATCACACTGCTAGCCCACACGGGCATGTCCTATGTCACATGGGCGTGTGACCCCTGTTTAGGCAAAATCTTTCTAAGAGAGAAAGAGCTTTCGGTTGAACTTCGAAATCTTCTGGATGTGTGTTTAAGGCCTCGTAGGCCTATAATATGCATTTTATGATTAATAAGGAAAATGTTTTAAGTTGGAACGAAATTTAATAGCCCGAAAATGCATGTTCAAGTAAGGTTAAGCATGGTAATGCCTCGTATCTTGTCCCGGCGTCGGACACGGGTAAGGGGTGTTACATTTAGTGGTATTAGAGCTACAGTTTAGTCGATTCTAGGACTAACGTAGCGTAAGCATGAGTCTAGTTATACATGCCATACATAAGAGTCTTTATATAATGATAGTGTAACGACTCCTGACGATTTAAATTGTGTTTTTATATAGTCAATGAATCTTGATTCTGACCGAGCTGTAGCCGATGATGCTGCAAGTAATGTGCCGACTCTCGCGTAAGGGACCGCGCCAGTAGAGAGTAGGCCCACGACTTTGGGTTAGGGAGAAGAAGCCCGAGAAGCCTTTCTCCATATGATGAGCAATTGGTACATAGAGTACATTCGGGCAAATCCAAATGCTTCACCTCCTCCATCCTCGCCTATTCCTCAGCCTACACATGTAGCGAACAATGTGGTAGAAGTTGTAAGTCTGGTTGATAGAATCCGAAAACAATATGCCGAATAATTCAGGGCTACTAAAGATAATGATCCGAGAAAGAGCCGAATTTTGGCTTGAAAATACCATCAGGGTATTTGATGAATTTTCTTGCACACCTGAAGAGTGCATGAAGTGTGTGGTTTCTCTTTTGAGAGATTCCGCTATCAATGGTGGAATACTCTTGTATCGATAGTACCAACGGAAAGGATCACATATGAGTTTTTTCAAGAAGAGTTTCGAAAGAAGTTTATCAGTCAGAGGCTCATTGACAAGAAGAGAAAGGAATTCCTTGAATTGAAACAAGAAAAGATAACAGTAATTGAGTACGAGCGCGAGTTTGTGAGGCTCAGCAAGTACACTCGAGAATGTGCATCCTCCAAAGCCATCATGTGTAAGAGGTTTGAGGATGGACTAAATAAAGATATCAAATTATTTGTTGGTGTCCTCGAGTTGAAAGAATTTTTTGTGCTAGTGGACCGGGCTTGTAAAGCTGAAGAATTAGTTAAAGAGAAAAGAAAAACTGAGATGGAGACTCGTGATTCAAGAAAGAGACAGTGGAGTAAGTCGTTTCAGTATTCGTCCAAGAAGTCAAGAGATTTCTCTACCCGATCGGCTAGTTCAGTCAGATTTTCAAGTGGAGGCAAGAGTAAACAATACTCAGGGTCTAAAGCTCAGACTACATCAGTTGCCAGTGTTGCCAACGCCCGACCGAGTAGACCGGAGTGCCACAAGTGTGGCAAACGTTATTCCAATGAATGTCGAGCAAATGAGAAGGCTTGTTTTAGGTATAGGTCTCTAGACAATTTTTTTAGAGATTGCCTAGAAGGGGATAAGAAAGAGAAGCCTCAGGATGCTAGACTGGGAGGCATTGCCATAGGAAGACCATAGAAAAACTCGGGAAGCAGGGCAAGTAGTAAGAATATGCACAAAGAGCAGGTTGTGAGATCTGAGGGTACAACGCCTGTGAGGACCTATGCCGTTCATGCTCGCGAAGAGGCATCATCTCCTGATATGATTATGGGTACCTTTTCTCTCCATGATACTAAAGTTATTTCTTTAATAGATCCGGGATCTACCCATTCATACATCTGCATGAAATTAATATCGAGAATGAGTATGCCCGTAGAGTCCACAGAATTTGTGATAAAGGTATCCAATCCTTTAGGCAAAAGTGTATTAGTTGATAAAGTGTGTAAAGACTGTCCATTGATGATTAGAGGTCATTATTTTAAGGCAAACCTCATGTATTTCCATTTGATGAGTTTGATATTATTCTTGGTATGGACTGGTTAACTGCTTATGACGTGACAGTAAATTGTGGAAAGAAATATATTGAGTTGAGATGTGAAAACGGGGACACTCTTCATGTTGAATCAGATGAACAAGACAGATCGCCGGTAGTAATATCCCACATGTCGGCTCAGAGGTATATAAGAAAAGGGTATGAGGCATATCTTGCTTTTGTGATGAATGCCAAAGAAATCGAATTAAAAATTGAATCAGTCTCGATAGTATGTAAGTACCCAGATGTTTTTCCTGAGGAATTGCCAAGACTACCTCAGGTTAGAGAGGTTGAGTTCGGTATTGAATTAGCTCTGGTACAGTACCGATATCGATTGCTCCTTACAGAATGGCTCCTACGGGGTTAAAGGAATTGAAGGCACAATTGCAAGAGTTAACGAACAAAGGTTTGGCTAGACCGAGTTGTTCTCCATGGGGTACTCCAGTGCTATTTGTGAAAAAGAAAGATGGCTCAATGAGATTGTGCATAGATTACCGGCAGCTTAATAAGGTAACAATGAAGAATAAGTACCCGTTGCCAAGGATAGATGATTTGTTTGATCAATCGAAGGGAGCCACTGTGTTCTCCAAGATAGACTTGAGGTCCGACTATTACCAGTTGAGAGTAAAAGATTCAAATGTGCCGAAAACTACATTTCGGATGAGGTATCGACATTATGAATTTTTAGTCATGCCTTTTGGTTTAACCAATGCTCCTGCTGTGTTTATGGATTTAATGAACCGTATATTTCGGGCATACTTTGACAAGTTTGTTGTGATTTTTATTGATGATATACTGATATATTCTCAGGATGAGCATGAGCACGCTGAGCATTTGAGGATAGTTTTGCAAATTTTACGAGATAATCAGTTGTACGCCAAGTTCAGTAAAAGTGAATTCTGGCTCAAAAAAGTTGGATTTCTAGGACACATTGTCTCGGGAGATAGGGTTCGAGTTGACCTAGGTAAGATTTTAGCTATTATTGATTAGAAACCGTCGAAAAATGCATCTGAGATTAGAAGTTTTCTGGGCTTAACTGGTTACTATAGGCAGTTCGTCAATGGGTTTTCCATGATAGCAACCCCAATGACGAAACTGTTACAGAAAAATGTAAAGTTTAAATGGATGGAAAAGTGCCAACAGAGTTTTGATAAATTAAAGGCAATGTTGACAGAGGCTCCAGTTCTAGTACAACCTAAGTCGGGAAAGGAATTTGTGATCTATAGCGATGCATCCTTAAGTGGACTGGGCTGTGTACTTATGCAAGAAGGCAAGGTGATAGCATATGCCTCGAGACAGTTAAAGCCACATGAGAAGAATTACCCGACACGTGATTTAGAATTGGCCGCCATTGTGTTTGCATTAAAGATATGGAGACACCATTTGTATGGTGAGAGATGTCGAATATTCACCGATCATAAAAGTTTAAAGTACTTAATGACTCAGAAAGAATTGAACCTAAGGCAGCGAAGATGGTTAGAGTTGATAAAGGATTATGAGTTACTCGTTGACTACCACTCAGGAAAGGCGAATGTAGTCGCTGATGCTTTGAGTAGGAGATCCCTATTTTCTTTGAAGGTTATGAATATACGAGTGAGTTTATCTGATGACGGTTCAATTCTAGCTGAGTTGAGGGCTAGACTGATGTTCCTCCAAGAGATTTATGAGGCACAGAAAGATGACAGTGATTTACAAGCCAAAAGAGTTCAATGCGAGTCGGGTGTTGAGTCTGATTTTTGGATCGGTTTAGATGGGTGTTTGATATTCAGAGACAGAGTTTATGTACCGAGGAATGATGAGCTTATCCAAAGGAGTTTATATGAGGCACATAATAGATGTCTATTTGTACATCCGGGTAGCACTAAGATGTATAATGATTTGAAGAAATGGTACTTGGTGGCGAGTATGAAGAAAGATATTTGAGTTTGTTTCAAGATGCTTGATTTGTCAACAAGTAAAAGCCAGAACACCGGTACCCTAGGGTTTGCTTCAACCTATAATGGTACCCGAGTGGAAATAAGACCAAGTTACTGTGGATTTTGTAACGGGTTTGCCATTGACACCGAGTAAGAAAGATGTTATATGGGTTGTAATTGATAGACTTACTAAGTTAGCTCATTTCATACCTGTTCGAGTTGACTACTCACTTGAAAAGTTGGCAAACTTGTATATTTCTGAAATTGTAAGGCTACACGGAGTGCCCTTATCGATTATATAGGATAGAGATCTGAGATTCACATCCAGATTTTGGAAAAAGTTGCAAGAGGCCTTGGGCACAAAGTTGAATTTTAGTACAGCTTTTCACCCCCAAACCGACGGTCAGTCATAGAGGTTAATACAAGTACTTGAGGACATGCTTCGGTGTTGCGTACTTGAGTTTCAAGGCAATTGGGAAAGATATCTACAGTTGGTGGAATTCGCCTACAATAATAGTTTTCAGTCAAGCTTGAAAATGGTGCCTTATAAGGCTATATATGGGCGAAAGTGTCGAACGCCTTTATATTAGACAGAACTTAAGGAAAACTAGATTCATGGGGTTGATTTGGTTAGAGAAACCAAAGAAAAAGTAAAGGTGGTTTGAGATTGCCTAAAAGCTACTTCTGATCGACAAAAATCCTATTTGGATTTGAAAAGGAAAGAAATTGAGTATCAAGTCGGTGATAGAGTATTCTTGAAAGTATCACCATGGAGAAAAGTTCTTAGATTTGGCCAGAAAGGCAAATTGAGTCTGTGTTTTATTAAACCATATGAGATCACCGAGGGGATGGGGCCGGTAGCTTATCGATTAGCTTTGCCATCTGAGTTAGAAAAAATTCATGATGTATTTCACGTGTCTATGTTGTGACGCTACCGATCAGACCCTTCGCATGTGATTACACTGAAAGAGGTTGAGATACAACCCGATATGACTTATGGTGAAGAACCAATTAAGATTCTAGCCCGGAAAATCAAGCAATTAAGGAATAAAAGTATAGCTCTCGTGAAAGTCTTATGGCAGAGACATGGGGTAGAAGAGGCTACATGGGAGTCCGAGGAGGCTATGAGGAATCAGTATCCAAACCTTTTTACTGGTAAGATTTTCGGGGACGAAAATCCCTAACGGGGGAAAATTGTAACAGCCCGACTTAGGGCCTAGTCGGAATAGTGGTGTGAGACCACAAATCTGAAGTAGAAATATAAGTTTTATGATTTCTATAAGGTTTATGAGTTGACTTCATGATTGTGTGAAAATTTCATGAAGAAATTTTATTAATTAGTGATTAAATATTCCATTAGGACTAAATTGCAAAGAATGGAAAATATGAGATTCTAGAAGATTTAAGTATGAAATAGAATCATGAAAATTACTAGATGTTCTTATTTAGCAATTAGACCATTATATTTGATGATGGACAAAAATGGACATGGAAAGGAAAAATCTCAAGAAAGGACCATTAAGGGCATTTTGGTCATTTGGTTAATAAAAGAATAAAAAGGGAAAATAAAGCCAAAATTGATGTCCATCTTCTTCACCATAGCTGAAATTCTCAAGCTCTCCATAGCTAGGGTTTCTTCAACTTCCAAGCTTGATAGTAAGTGCATCCTAGCCCTATTTTTCATGTTCTTCGTACTTTTGAGACCTTCGTAGCTCGGTTTAGCTATTTCTAGCTATATTTTGAGCTACGGTTCATATTCAAAAATTTACCCATGTGTGACATGCATGTATTTTTATGTTTTATGGAAGAATATGAAAGTTTGATGTATGATAAACATCTTTTTCTAAGTGATTTTCATGAAAAAATATATAAAAGGACCAAATTGTAAAGGTTATAAAAATGGTCATAAAATGGTCATACATGAGTGAAATAGTGGAAATTGAAGGTTTCTATAGTTGATAATATGATTCGGTTAGGCTTGAAATACAAAGAAGTTGAATGAAAATCATTTTACGAGCTTAGGGGCAAAAATATAATTATGTAAAAGTTTAGGGCAAAGTTGTAATTTTTCCATAATATGAATTATGAGTCGATTTAGTCCATGTGTGTATTTAACAAGTGAAATTGTTATTATAGATCAAGAAACATGAAGCCCGGATTGAAATCTAGGCAAGAACAAAATCAAGGACTAAATCGAGCATCGATACACATTTTAAGAATCGAGGTAAGTTTGTATGAAGTTAGAATTTTAAATGTTTCGATATTTGAAACTATTTAATATTATGACAATGTATGTTATTGCTATGAAAATTGAGTGATGAAGCCTCGATGGGGTAATGGTGAAAATAAGCTATGTGAAATTCCGGATAAAGATTCGGAATAATGAAAATACCTAGGTATTAGCATTGAATAAAGAAGGTCCCGTGTAAGACCATGTCTGGAATATGGCCTTGGCACCAAAGGAAGATCTCGTATAAGACCATGTCTGGGACATGGCATCGACATTCATATACATTCTCGTATAAGACCATATCTGGGATATGGCATCGACATCGAGCTATAAGATCCCATATAAGACCATATCTGGGATGTGGCATCGGTATCAAGGGGTGATCCCATGTAAGACCATACCCGGGATATTGCGTTAGCATCAAGATTTATGCATGATGAGTTCGAATATCCTACAATAATCTGATTCGTCCATAGGCAAAGAAGTTAAGTATGTAAAATGGTATAGAGCCAAATCCGTTTATGGATGACCTTATGTTTCATTCATGATAAGGGTGATGAAGATTCGAGTTTATGTTTATGTTAGTATATGTGCTAAGTTATGTGATTAAGTGATACATGTACTTTGAGTAAGTTCAAGCTACTAAATCATAATGTGATATGAGATGGGTAAGAATGAATGTGAGTAAGTATGTTTAAGCATTTGAGACATATGTTGCTATTGTTTCATGAAATGGATGAATTTGGTTTGAGCAATTATGTTGCTTTAGAATTTCATGCAATCCTACTAAGCTATATGCTTACCCCTCTCTTTTCCCTTTTCCTTGTAGTTTCGCCAAGTTAGCTCGGAGATCACAAAACGTCGAAGCTCGGATCACACTATCAACCATTCTTTTGGTATAGTAAAGTTAATTCATTTTGAGTATGGAATGTATAGGAACTTGATCATTTGTGTTATGTCATGCTTGAAGGTTAAAGAGTTGGCTATCAATGTGTCACACTCATTTTGTAAATGGCCATGATGAATTGGCCAATATTGGCAAATTTATGTTTTAAGGTTGATAGGTATAATGAAATGAATAATCATGCAAGATATTGAGTAAAATGTGGATGGAATGAATGATAATTTAAGGATTCTTCATAGTTTGACATCGTTACATTATGTGCTTCTTGTGTTAAAGTCATTGAGTTTAAGTTTCAGGGTGGCAAGAGGGCTTGGAAAATAGCCTCTAATTGTGCACACAGGTAGACACACGAGCGTATGTCTAGGCCGTGTGTGACACACGGTCAACCCATATGTGTGTATTGATAAGCCGTGTGTCCCCTGCACTAATTTACGAGAATAAGATTTTTCACAGGTGCCAGGATACGAGCGTGTGCCTTGGTCGTGTGGCATTAAGGGTTTGATGATGTCATAAACAGAGAGCTCCACGGGTGAAGGGCACGGGTCTATCTTGGCCGTGTGAGGGATATGGGCTATTGACACCGGCGTGTGTCCGGCCGTGTGAAAACTTCTGTAGGTTCAAAATAAAAATAAATTCTGCACGGGCTAGGGACATGGGCGTGTGAGATCACACGGCCAGCCTACACAGGTGTGTCCCATGTCACACGGGCGTGTGACCCCGGTTTAGGCAAAATCTTTCTAAGAGAGAAAGAGCTTCCGGTTGAACTTTGAAATCTTTTGGATGTGTGTTTAAGGCCTCGTAGGCCTACAATATGCATGTTATAATTAAGTAGGAAAAGGTTTTAAGTTGGAATGAAATTTAATAGCCTGAAAATACATGTTTAAGTAAGGTTAAGCACAGTAATGCCTCGTATCCTGTCCCGACGTTAGACACGGGTAAGGGGTGTTACAGTACATGCCTTGTTGGGTGAGAAAAATGGATTATGAAATAGCCTATTTCTATCCACACGAGCAGAGACACGGGCGTGTGTCTCAAATATCTGTGTGGACTTGCAGCAGTGACACGCCCGTGTGTCCCCTGTATCTTTTAAAGAGTGCAAGTCAGTATGATCACACGGCCTAGCACACAAGTGTGTGGCTTGGCCATTTGACCCAAGCCAGAGTGCTTCCAAGTCTAGACACAGGCTGGGACACGGTCGTGTGCCCCTATTTTGAGTGCCCACACTCGCTTGTGTCCCTTACACCTTGGAAATTTTTTTTGATGTTTTTTGAAAAATTCTCTGAATACCGGTTTAGTCCTGACTTATTTCTAATGTGTATTTTGGGCCTCGAGGGCTCATATAAGGGAATATGATTGACTTCTTATATAAATACTATATGATGTGGAATACATGTTTACTTGATCTGTAAATTCGGTAATGCTCGTAACTCGTTTCGATGATGAATCTGAATTAGGGTGTTACATTTATTGGTATCGAGCTACGATTTAGTCATTTTGGGCTAAACGTAGCATGTGTGAAGTCTAGAAATACATGCCATTATATAACTTTGTGATAGTGTGATATCTCCGACTCGATGAGATTTTTTACTAATAGACAAAGATGCTTTCCAACCGAGCTAATTACGATAAAACTAAAAGTGATTGAAACACCCCAAACCCGGCCCACGAGCCTTGACCGGATCTGGTATGTTCCTCGGTGTAAACCGTTTCAAATTCTTTTGTTACTTAGGAAAAACTTGTGGGTTTTTAAAGAAAGATTGTTTTGGGTTGGGCTCGAGTTGAAAACAAGTTTATTTCTTTTAAAGAAAACCTTTACTCTAGGTGACAAAACGTTTGGGCTTA
The DNA here is from genome assembly GCA_025506655.1 of Gossypium rotundifolium. NCBI lineage: Eukaryota > Viridiplantae > Streptophyta > Magnoliopsida > Malvales > Malvaceae > Gossypium > Gossypium rotundifolium. The sequence goes on from CP106733.1 coordinate 39,641,550, forward strand.
TTTTAAAATAGATTTATTTAATCTTTTAATAAATAAAAGCAAAGTAAGCTTAATAATAAAAGCAAAGTAAAGTAGTGCTACCATGGCCTTATTACATCAAATAATTCCCAAAATTTAAATTCAAAATACTTAAAATAAAATAGTCCAAATAAAAATAGATGAACTTCTTGCTGTACATGGCCATCCCTAAGCATCTACCTACCGGTCCATTCGGTCGTCACCGAAAAGTATTCCCACAACAGGTGAGTCAATGACTCAATGTGTAACCAACACTAAAATTTAACAATTTAGGCATATGTTCACATATCACATTCATATTCATATAATGAGATAGGAAATAATGATGCAACCCGAACCCAAACCTAGATAGCCATCCGCTACACGTCCCCCGTACCAACCTGCACACCGTGGGACTACTAAGTCAACCCTCCATCCGCTACACACCATCGAAGGCGTCATTGCGGTCGGCGTGCTCATCGCCCTTATAAAATTCGTGGTCTTAGGTCACCACATTCAGATATCGTGGTCTTAGGTCACCACATTCGAGATATCGTGGTCTTAGGTCACCACATTCGAGATATCGTGGTCTTAGGTCACCACATTCACTTCCCTTTTCATATAACCCATATGCCCCATATCATACATATCATGCAATATCATACCTTAATTCACATTCTTATCACTTTTCATATTCTTATCACTTTTCACATGTTAAAAATAACATATATTCCTATTCCTAGTAGGAGTAGGAAAAGTACCTGAGTACTTTGTACCATAACATGGTACCTTAGCCATATTCACATTCTTATACACATACACATATTAAGTATTGCCATAAATCTTATTAAAAAGTAGTGTAGGGTACACACCCGATTCGCTTAACAATTTCACTGAAATCCCGAAATCCGATTTACTGCCTTAGATCTTTAACTTCCTACATTCGGCCCATACTAAAGTTTTTAATGAAAACCTATTCGGCCATGAAATCAAATCCTAGTAGGATTTGCACACTAAAACTTACCTTGATGCCGATTGGATTAAAAATCAAATCCCGAAACTTTGAAATCCTTCTACCTTGTATTCGGCCAACATTAGATCACCTAAAGGATTAGTTTCGGCTTTCTAAATAAATAAGGAATAGACATCAAATATGGCCTTGGTCGATTGTACTTATGCACTTACCTTACGATTTTCAAATCCCGAAAAGTATCCCTTGCCTTAGGTGTCTGTCGAAATTCCCATGGTTACATGTTAGATCAATTTCTAACATTTAAACACATTAAGAATGGCCTATGGCCGAATATCATCTTACCTTGAATCTTAAAAATCCCAAAAGATCTTTTCTTGAAGTCGACAACACCTTTGCTTGAATTCCACAGGGATTCGGCTAGATGATAATAGGGAGATTCGGCTTATAGTGCTAAAGAGGAGATGTTGATTGGTTTAGACAATTGATTCGGATTAGATCTTGATGAAAAGAAAGGAAGAAATCGCAAAGAAAAGAAATCCCGAAACTTACCGAATCACTAAGGAACATGCGACCTATGGTGCACCTTCGGGAAACTAAACCACCTTTGTAGATTCGGTTTTGAGGCTTAGAGAGATTTGGCCATAGGCTTGAAACTTATCTTCGGCTTTTGATTGGTTTTACAAAGGAAAAAGAACTGATGATGGGAAGCAGAGGGTATTTTGATTTTACAACGAAAGAAAAGGAAGATATAGAACTTAGAGAAATTTGGCAAGACTAGGGGATTTTGTTTTCGGCTTTGTGGAGAATTGAAAAGAAAAAAGAAGAATAATGGCAGAGAGAATTCGGTAGAGATTTAAAAAAAAGAAGAAAGAATGTTGAATGGCCTTAGTTTTCCTCCTTTTGCTGAAATTACTAAGCCTAGAGAGTCCCCTTTCTTGGCCATCACTCTCATATCTTTATTTTCCTAGCTTAGCCGAATTTCTAAAAGAATGTTACTTCAACTTAAACTCCTACCTTAGTCTCCCTATGCCGTCCATCTCCTTACCTTAGGAGTGCCAAATTTTAACCCATTATTTTGGGCTTCATGTGGCCATACTAGGCCCAAGTTATCCTAGCATATAGCGTCATTTCTAGAGCCCTAAGTGGCGTATCCGGGCCATTTTTCCAAGCCCAATTTTGTCACATTTCCAAGGTTCCTTACATTTCTTTACATTTCCTTACATTTCCAAGCTTTCTCTTAAGACTTAATATTTTCTAAAGCATTTCCTTACATTTCCTTACATTTCCTTACATTTCCAAGCTTCCTCTTAAGGCTTAATATTTTCTAAAGCATTTCCTTACATTTCTTTACATTTCCTTACATTTCCTTACATTTCCAAGCTTCCTCTTAAGACTTAATATTTTCTAAAGCATTTCCTCTTCATCCTTGGGTTCTAAAAACTCCTAAAACATACTCAACCACACTTAAAGCCTACTAACACTTGAGTTATGCTCCAAACGCATAACCCCTAATTTAGGATATTACAGTTCTACCCTCCTTAAAAATAATTTCGTCCTCGAAATTACTTACTATCGTTCAATCCTAACTCATCACACTACGCCTTTGCTGCGCACTCTGATCTTAACAAAACTAACACATTTCTTAGATACTACCTCGACTACGTCCACTAGAACTCATTAGTAACGTCGCGATTTAATCTGATTAAAAAGTTTTATGCATTAGTTCTTTGTTCCACTATTTATCCGTGAACAGTTTTATGAAAAGGAGTTTAATAGTGGTTCTCTCGATCAAACAAAGTCTCAGTTCAAGTTCACCATTCTAATTCAGAGATTCACATTCACATTCACATTCATCCATCTCGATAGGGACACATTTATTCACAACATTCACTTCACTACTTTGGGCATTCTTGATCATTCCCCATCCAGGGGTAATTTCATCATTTTTCCTATAAGGGTATTTTGGTAATAAATCAGGGTCAATTCGAAAATATTTTACAAATCAAAGGCATTTCAGGATTTACAAAACCTCGGGGGTTATCTTGAAAATTTATTTTCCAAATCAGAGGTGTTGCAAAAATTTTAGAAATCGGGGTTATTTCGGTGGTGACTTTCAAAACAAGGGTATCTTTATAGGTTTCTAAATTGAGGGCACTTCGTTGATTTTCCTTACTGAGGGTATTTTGGTCATTTGCACAGGTTAGGGGTAATTTGGTCATTTTACAAATCAGGGGTAATTTCGTAATTTTGTCAAACCAGGGTATCTTGAATTTTCACAAGTTAGGGTTTCATGGATACTTTTGCAAAGTAGAGAAATTGTATTGAAATCAAGGGTAATATGGAAATTTTAGAACCAAGGGCATTTTAGTAATTTTACCACTAAGGGTATTTAGGTAATTTTGTAAATCAAAATATTTTGAAAAATTTCAAAATAGTTTCATATCAAAGGGGTAGTTTGTTGACTTTTAAAACTAGGGTTTCCATAAAAATGTGGCTAGTCCCTTTCGGGTTTTAATTATTGGGTTTAGCCTGTAGCTAAGTCCTCTTGGTTAGGGTGAACCATCACTACGCACCAGGTAGGATTCGAGTGGGTAGGAGGTGAGTCACTAGGACTACTTAAATACCAAGCTCCCACTGAAACCAATCCTAGACATGCACACAACGGTTGCCACACCCTAGCTCGGCGACTTGGACACAGGTTTGTTTAATTGTGCCTTAAAGTTTTATGTAATTGTTGGGGTAAACTAGTCCTAGGGTTTAAGTACTTATCATACTAATCTACGTTCCATTTCTACCCTTCTACAATTCATATCATAAATCACACAAGAGATAGGGGTACTTACCTGGTGGACTTCGGGTCGGAGACTTAGTAGGCCATGCCAGAAAAACCTGCTTATTTCACAAAATTTCTTTTGGGCTTGACTTTGAAAACATTTTGGGCCTTAAACCCAAGGCCGAGAGTTTAAAACTGGGCTCTGATACCAAATTGAAACACCCCAAACCCGGCCCACGAGCCTTAACCGGATCTGGTATGTTCCCCGGTGTAAACCGTTTCAAATTCTTTTGTTACTTAGGAAAAACTTGTGGGTTTTTAAAGAAAGATTGTTTTGGGTTGGGCTCGAGTTAAAAAAAAGTTTATTTCTTTTAAAGAAAACCTTTACTTTAGGTGACAAAACGTTTGGGCTTATTTTAAAATAGATTTATTTAATCTTTTAATAAATAAAAGCAAAGAAAGCTTAATAATAAAAGCAAAGTAAAGTAGTGCTACCATGGCCTTATTACATCAAATAATTCCCAAAATTTAAATTCAAAATACTTAAAATAAAATAGTCCAAATAAAAATAGATGAACTTCTTCTTGTGCATGGTAGTCCATAAGCATCTGTAGGCCGGTCCATCACCGGTCGTCACACGAAAAGTAATCCCACAGCGGGTGAGTCAAGCAGACTCAATGTGTAACCAACACCAAAATTTAACAATTTAGGCATATGTTCACATATCACATTCATATTCATATAACAGATAGGAAATAATGATGCAACTTAGAACCCAAACCTAGATAGCCATCCACTACACGCCCCCGTACCAACTCGCTGCTTTGTGGGGACTACTAAGTCAACCTCCATCCGCTACACACCATCAAGGCGTCGCTGCAATCGGCGTGCTCATCGCCTTATAAAATTCGTGGTCTTAGGTCACCACATTCAGATATCGTGGTCTTAGGTCACCACATTCGGATATCGTGGTCTTAGGTCACCACATTCAATTTTCGTGGTCTTAGGTCACCATATTCAGATATCGTGGTATTAGGTCACCACATTCACTTCCCTTTTCATATAACCCATATGCCCCATATCATACATATCATGCAATATCATACCTTAATTCACATTCTTATCACTTTTCATATTCTTATCACTTTTCACATGTTAAAATAACATATATTCCTATTCCTAGTAGGAGTAGGAAGCGTACTGAGTACTTTGTACCATAACATGGTACCTTAGCCATATTCACATTCTTATACACATACACATATTAAGTATTGCCATAAATCTTATTAAAAAAAGTGTAGGTACACACACGATTCACTTAACAATTTCTTTGAAATCCCAAATTCGATCTCATGCCTTAGATCTTTAACTTCCTACATTCAGCCCATATTGAAGTTTTTAATGAAAACCCATTCGGCCACAAAATCAAATCCTAGTAGGATTTGCACACTAAAACTTACCTTGATGCCGATTGGATTAAAAATCAAATCCCGAAACTTTGAAATCCTTCTACCTTGTATTCGACCAACATTAGATCACCTAAAGGATAAGTTTCGGCTTTCTAAACAAATAAGGAATAGACATCAAATATGGCCTTGGCTGATTGTACTTATGCACTTACCTTATGATTTTCAAATCCCGAAAAGTATCCATTGCCTTAGGTGTCTGTCAAAATTCCCATGGTTACATGTTAGATCAATTTCTAACATTTAAACACATTAAGAATGGCCTATGGCCGAATATCATCTTACCTTGAATCTTAAAAATCCCGAAAGATCTTTTCTTGAAGTCGACAACACCTTTGCTTGAATTCCACAAGGATTCGGCTAGATGATAATAGGGAGATTCGACTTCTAGTGCTAAAGAGGAGATGTTGATTGGTTTAGACAATTGATTCGGATTAGATCTTGATGAAAAGAAAGGAAGAAATCACAAAGAAAAGAAATCCCAAAACTTACCGAATCACTAAGGAACATGCGGCCTATGGTGCACCTTTGGGAAACTAAACCACCTTTGTAGATTCGGTTTTGAGGCTTAGAGAGATTCAGCCATAGGCTTGAAACTTATCTTCGGCTTTTGATTGGTTTTGCAAAGGAAAAAGAACTGATGATGGGAAGCACAGGTATTTGACTTTACAAGGAAAGAAAAGGAAGATATAGAACTTAGAAAATTCGGCAAGACTAGGGATTTTGTTTTCGACTTTGTGGGAATTGAAAAAAAAAAAGAAGAATAATGGCGAGAGAGAATTTGGCGAGATTTAAAAAAGAAGAAAGAATGTTGAATGGCCTTAGTTTTCCTCCTTTTCTTTGAAATTACTAAGCCTAGAGAGTCCCTTTCTTGGCCATCACTCTCATATCTTTATTTTCCTAGCTTAGCGAAATTCTAAAAGAATTTGACTTCAACTTAAACTCTACCTTAGTCTCCCTATGCCGTCCATACCTTACCTTAGGAGTGCCAAATTTTAACCCATTATTTTGGGCTTCATGTGGCCATACTAGGCCCAAGTTATCCTAGCATATGGCATCATTTCGAGCCACAAGTGGCGTCTCAAGCCATTTTCCAAGCCCAATTTTGTCACATTTCCAAGATTCCTTACATTTCCTTACATTTCCAAGCTTTCTCTTAAGACTTAATATTTTCTAAAGCATTTCCTTACATTTCCTTACATTTCCAAGCTTCCTCTTAAGACTTAATATTTTCTAAAGCATTTCCTTACATTTCCTTACATTTCCAAGCTTCCTCTTAAGACTTAATATTTTCTAAAGCATTTCCTCTTCATCCTTGGGTTCTAAAAACTCCTAAAACATACTCAACCACACTTAAAGCCTACTAACACCTGAGTTATGCTCCAAACGCATAACCCCTAATTTAGGATATTACAGCGATACTCAATTATCTGAGTAAAAATGTTGCTTATGATGAGACAAAACTCATAAATGTATGAATAAATGTTTATAATGAGTATGTTGATGATGAATGTTATGTTATACGTGTGTACATATGAAAGTCAAATTTTAAGGCTTTACGATATTCACCCCCTCACCAGTATAGTCTTATACAATGAGATTCACAAGATTTAGATTGTATAAGCTCACAAGTATGAAATTGAAGATTTCAATAGCTGAATAAATAATAATGCCTGGTTTGGTGAGAAAAATGGCTTATAACATAGCATATTTTTGTCCACACGGTAGAGACACTGACGTGTGTCTCAAATTGTAATGTGACACACTGACCAAGTGACACGACCATGTGTCCCCTGTAAGGAGAATAAGTTGCTAAAATTTCAAGCTCCCCAAGGCCCTTCTTAAGTGTAAAAATCGATGGAAGAAGAAGAGAAATGAAAAAGATGATAGCCTTTTCTTTATTTTATCTTATTTTATTCATTTAGTCACCTAATGCCACCAAATATTGACCAATTTAATGCTCTTGTCCCCATTGGCCAACCATCACCTTTAGGAAGGCCTAATTGCACTTTAAGGACTTCCAATTTAATATTCCATAGCTATTAGACACCTCTAACTTTTAAAATGAAACTTTTGCACTTTATGCAATTTAGTCTTTTTTTTTTTTTGCAATTAAGCATGCAATCACCAAAATTAATGCACTAAAATTTTCATACACTCATATAATTATGCCATAACACATAAAATAATATTAAAACTAATTTATCCAACCTCGAATTAGTGATTCCAAAACCACCATTCCAACTAGCCCTAAAATCGGGCTGTTACATTGACTTATTGGACTAACATTCTCAATAGGCTTTAAGTCCGCTAACTCAGAAAATAACTCAACTAGTTGAAGGTTCTCACTCCCAGTCGACCACCATATTTCATCATAGTGCCCAAGTTATCATCATCTAACAGTTTCATCTCGCAAAATTTCAACGGATTTGTAGAGATTGGAAACTTGTAAAAAAATTTATACGTCGCCCTTCCACAATGGATAGCTATTTTCACACTGATCTTCCTTTTCATTTCTACCTGTAACATCCTGAATTAGGGGTTGTTTGCAATTTAATTATTTTTCCCATGTGTGTGCTTGAAGAAATATGTATGCTTGATTGCTTGACATATTCTAGGGTCTAGTCATAACCCCGGGCTAGGTCTGACTTAGGGTTGAAATTTCTTTTTAGTGTTTAAAAGGAGGGAGCTAGGTGAGATAGGGGTTAAGAGAAAATTTTGGGAGAAGTTGGACACAAGGAATTAATTGGCATTGTGGCTTGGGGCGCGAAGGTGCAAGGAGTGTAGGGGAGGAAAAGGTTCGAGTAATGCTTGCAGCGCATCGTAGACTTTTCTTTTTTGTCTCAGGAAGGGAATTGGGCCAGGGAGGTCTTAAGAAATGTTATAGGCGATTTTAGACAAAAAGTAGGCCTTGGTAAAGTGGCTTAAGGGCGCCACTTAAGGGCCTGGGAGCGATGCCTGGAGCAGGTCTGTAGTTTGAATCATGGTGGCCGCATGGGACGTGTTTTATTTTTGGGCTTTTTGGCGAAAAAGAGGAAGGGTTAAGCTAGAAAGGCCTTAAAAATAAATGGCGAGGATTATGGACATGAAAGTCGGACATGTTAAGTGGCTTGGGACGTTGTAAGGGAGTTGCGGCAGTGAGGTCCCATGTTCGAGTAGCATGGGCAACAATGGGTATTCTTTTTTTTATGCATGCTGGCGTGAAGGGGGTGAGCTAATGGCCTGCATGTGGGACTCTTAATTTGATAAGGATAAACCTTGTTTTATCTTTGATTTTTGGTTGGAAGAGTAAGTGTTATGAGTTTTATTCTTTTTATTTATTAGAAGAGGTGGCTAGGAGATAAAATAGAAGATAAATATTAATTTATGGGTGATAATTAAAAGCTAAAATTATCACAAAAAGGGGGGGAGGTGGCCGAATGTAGGACTCCTTAGGGCCATCCACAATCGGTTTTGAGTATAGTAGGAGGTGCCAAAATTCATCCAATTGGTTTTTCCTTTTTCTCCCCAACTTGTTCTTGGCCGAATTCTCTCTAGCCCCATTGCTCAAAATTCTTCAATCCTTCTCTTCTTTAGTTTCTACTTGGCCGAATCTATCACCCCTATTCTACTCCAACTCCATCTTCCATCTTGTGCAAGCCGAATCTACTCCATTCTTTTGCCTAAATCTCCCTTCTCCTATTAGATCCACTTTGGCCGAATATCCCTTACCATATAGGGCATGCGAATCCCTTAAGGAAGGTCTTGTCGATTTCAAAGGTTAGTAAGTGTCTCTCTTTAGCATTCGGTTTCTTTTCTCTTAGTTGGTGTTAGAAAGCATGTGTAAAAGCCTTGGTAAGGTTGGCCGAATGTGTTCTTAAGACAATAGGTGATGTGTTCTTTGGTGTGTAGGTAACGCTAAGGGGCTTTGAAAGTGTCTTTTGGGTCTCGCTTCTTCAAGGTAAGGTGACATATAGTTTCGGCCAAGGGTTTTAAATATGGATTTATGTATTAAAATCGAATCTGACATATGGTGTGTAGGATCTCGACTACTCAAGGCACAAGTGGCAATTTCGGGATTTCAATTCGTTTTGGTAAGAATTTATGCCTAATGCCGAAACTAATATGTGCCATATAAGGATCTCAACGATTTCAGGAATAAGTGCAGTTTCGGGATTTGGTAGGAGACCGAATCAACAACCAAGGTGAGTGTTATTTTGAGTACGACATATCCTTCGGGATTATTAGTATAGCCGAATGGCTATTAGATCTAAAGGGTTGGGTGTTTGCCGATTGTAGGAGCAATACGGGAATACGTTTTGGGATTTTACAATATCATATAGATTCGGGTTTTCTCCTCAAATCTTCGGTTAAACAGGTGTGTAAAACTCGTACACACTTTATTAGTTAGCATTGCTATTATGTTACGATTTAATTATCGTGGTAGTGATTTGCTTGTGGACATGAGCATGGATCCGGGTAAGTCACTTGTGATTTAAAATCTGTTATGGATGACATGATGGGTAATATGCTATGCCATGACTTATATACATGATTTACGATAATATGTTAAGCATGATATGAGCATGTTGGTAATGGGACTGATGAGAGGAGGGGGATTATTTCTCAATGGACTGTCACCAGTGGTTTTGACCACACCGTTGATATAAATTGTGACTAAGTCCCAGTGGTTTGGTACCACCAGTGGTTTTGACCACATATTGATAATTGTGACTTATGGTCATCAGTGGTTTTGACCACACGATGGGTTGGCCCCATCACTTGATTTGTGACTCCGGTCACCAGTGGTTTTGACCACACGGGGTAGTTAAAGGAGTATGGATGGTTAGTTTTGGGTTGCATGTTTTGCATGACTTACTAATATTTTGTGTATGAGTTTGCACTTCCGGGTTGGGGATTTATACACTGAGTCTTGGTGACTCACCCCTTCCCATATCATTTTGCAGATGAGTAGATCGCGGAGATGGAGCCGGAGAGGGCTTGTTCCTTGGATTTGGGATTTTATTTAGTGCAGTTTAAGTTTATTTATTTCTAAATTTTGGTTTGGTTTGTAATAAGGCCGCTAATAATTATTTTGGATGTTTACGTAGTTGTTTTTACTTTACTTATACTATATTACAAATGAAACTATAAATTGTTAAGTGAATCGGTTATAAGTAACATTTTCAAATTAAGTAACTTCTACGAGTTTTCAAAGATGTTACCATCGGGTAGCAAAATTCACCAAGTTAACCATAACTCTGATGTTTCTAAAAATTTAAATGATCAAGTGTTTCCAAAGGAAAAAGGTTTCAACTCATTTTTTTTAGATCAATCCCATTTGAATCTTTAACTGTTTATTAAACTCAACAAATTTTCAAATTTTCACCTATTTATCGAAATCTTTCAAAGCGTTTTTTTTCCGTGACATACCAGATCCGGTCAAGTCTCATTGGTCGGGTTTGGGGTGTTACACTACCAGCTTCACATTTTTTTTGAATCGCAACCTTACTCTTTGCCGACCTTGAAATACACAACCAACATCACTTTCTACAATTTCACCATAAAAAGAACGTACACCAAAAACACCTCGTTATTCATCTTCAATAGAATTTTGAACTCTCCTACCAAACACAATAATTTCACCATTCTATATATGTTAGATAACCAAGTGGTGAGTGGTGGAGCCATAAAAACGACTCCACCAAAATAAAATATCAAATATTAAATTTTATATTTAAAAAACATATTTTAAAAAAAAGTACACTTATAATAAAGTGGTGGAGCCATTCTAAATGGCTCCACCAAATAAAATATTATTTTTAAAATTTAAATATAATTAAAAATGTTTAAATAAACAAATATTATAAAACATTTAAAATATAATAAAACAAATAATAAACAAAAAAACGTTTGAATAGACAAATATTATAAAACATTTTAAATATTATAAAACAAATAATAAACAATTTTCAAAAATAACTTAAAAAATTTGAATAACCAAACATTATAAAACATTAAAATACTATAAACAAATAATAATCAAATAAATAAAAATAAAAAAACAAAAAAAGGACAAAAGGTAGCAGAGGCCTTGGCATCTAGTGGGGCCAAATTTTTAGTTCCACGAGAAAAGAAAAATTTATTTAAAGCCCCTCATTTTTTAAAATCACAAGATATTTTCCTAATATTTATCTGGTGGCGCCATTCTACATGGCTCCACCAAAAATTGATTTTTTATTTTGATTGTTGGCGTGGCATGTTGGTGGCGACAAACACTTTGGCTCCACTAACTTATACTATAAAATTTAAATTATTTAGTATTTTATCAAAAATAGGTCACTTATATAATTAATTAATTTTTGAGTTAATTTTATAAAAGCACGCAAAGTCACATCTCCAATCAACGATTGTTATCTCGAGACCGATTCTCATGTATATGTGGGACGACGAGTTACAAATGATGTCTCCGAACATAGGTAAGAATAGATCAATATTATCTTAGGAAGTTCTAAAGTGAATTAGAAGCTCATTTCAGGCACAAACAACATAAAAAAATAGAGCTATTTGCAACCAGCAAGCTCAATATAAAGAAACTTTTTCAAAATACTTTTTACAAGCTTATGCTTTTGCTAATGATATAGGAGAATAATTTTCTACTATCAAATTCAGGCTTGATCATGAACCATTTGATATAACCAGTATTGAATGGGGATTTGTTAAAGAAATAACAGTCCAAAATCTTTCTTTTCATTTATTAAAAGATTTTCCTACTATAGTAAAATCTAGATTAATAAATTTTACTAATATAGATGATTTTGTCTATTATTTTCATATAGAAATAAACAATTTTATTGGTATTGCTGAAAAAGAAAAATTTTATCAGCCATATCAAATTTGGACTATTCGTACAATGCTTTGGGAAGATCCTCTCAAAGAATAAATGAAGATAATCAACACTTGACAAAATTCATTGATAAGTGTTATAATGATTTTTCTAATTATCAAATCCAAGCCGGAATTGATTTAATGACCAAGGCCCAGTATCTACTTCAACAAAAAACTTATATGTTCTGGACCGATGGCAAAAGAATTTTAGCATATGACACTGGAAAAATCCAAGAAGAAAGAAATGAAGAAGCTTTTCAGTTATTAAAAAAGATAGCTAATATGGAAATCGATGATTATCCGATAACAACGGAAATCAAAGACACGTGGTTGCTTCCATCATGCTTTCATCATTCTTTGTCTCATTTGTTTATGGACATTTATGGATGGTGATTTCCTTCTTTTCATGTTACCTCCAAAATTGAATGCTCCTTTCTTGGATGTCATTCTTCCACGTGTGGTGTTTTGTCGTTATCCTTCTTGGATATTTCTGAGATTCATATCCTCGATTTCATCAAGATGTAATGACTTTGGTGAAGGAACTACTTCCTAACATAAAAATATATTCTTCTTCGTAATCGTGTCGAATCTCATTTCGATATTAATTCATATAATATTTCAGCAGGATTTATTTCTTCACTGAAACATATTTCTAAATCTTGTTCTTCAAGATTTTTAATCATTTTCCTAGTATTTTTCCTTTATTAGGACAATTTGTTGCTATGTGACCTTCTTCATCACATATAAAACATTTACAAATTTGTTTTTAAGATTATTAGAAGGTTTTCTCCTAACAATTTTTTTTCTTTTATTACTAGTATAATTTTTATTACCTAGTTTCCACGGCTAATTTATAATTTTGTGTTTTTATAATTAGTAGGACGTATAGGTTTACATACAAATTCCCATTCATTTCCTAACATCTTTGTACAATATCTATGACTTAATTTATTTTTTACTTGTTTAGCGACTTTACTTTGTAAACAATGTAATATTATTCTTTCTTTAGCAAAATTAATTCTATTGCTTATAGAATCTATGTTTGTTAAATCTATTCGAATCTTTACTATGTTTTATTATATAAGAAGCTTATTTGTTTATACAAATCTCATCCCAAGGTGGTGGTAATTTATTAAAATATTGGTTTTTCCAAAAATCTATACTATCATTCTTTAACTTTTGATATTCATGAAGAAATTTTTAGAAAAGTCTTCTAAATATCTTATATCACATAATTTTAATTTTGACAAGATATAATTGGATTGGCTATCTTGATCTTTTTAGTAGTATAACCATAAAATTCTATTTTTAGCATTGAAGTTAATCCTTTTAGTAAATCTTTAGGGGTTCCTATTTGATTAATAAGTTGACCCTTTTGTTCATTACCTTTCGCAGATTCTTCCCATCGGTAGAACATCCCCTTGAAATGTTCCTACAAAATAATTTAAAAACTTTTCTTTTGACCAAACAGTATTATTGTTGTTTACAACAATAGTCATAGATTGTGCCTAATCATCTATGGTTTTTTCATAATCAGATAAAGGAATATTGGTTAAGTCTAAATATATTCCTCCTTGAGCAACATTTCTTTTATTTAAATCATCTACCCTATATGGTATAGGTGTAGGTTGACTAGATTCTCCTGGGTTTTCAAATTTTATTTCATTAGTAGCTATAGTTTCGAATTGATTACCTAATATTCTTGTTGTGTTTTCAATATTTTCATAATTTTTATTAATAGATCTCAGAAAATAATCTATTTGAAGATCCAAATCTATTTTCCTTTTACCATAAGGATCTTGTTTATCAATTTCCCTAGGTTTTGGTATTTCATAATCATATGGATCTATTTGTTCAGTATCCATGGGTTCATGAATTTCTATATTTTCGTCCTCTTCTGTTAAAGTGTTTTCTTCATCGATTAATGTAATCGAATTTGACCCTAATCGGAACAGTGGTTTTGGGACCACGAATCCGAGTCTGAGAAATATTTTAATATTATATTTTGTGTTTATTATATGTGAATTAATGTATGTGAAAGTCTCGTAGAAACATTTTATCGTTTGTGTGTTTAATTTAGAAAAGGACTTAATCGTAAAAGTAAAAGTTGCATGTTATAGTGTAAAGTGCTAGAATGATGATGGCTTTTTAAGATGAGGTGTTAAATGGGTAAATAACCCATTTTAAGGTAGTGGATGCTATATGTCAAGATTAACCTTTAGTTTTATATTATATAATTTTATATTATAAGGTTAAATAGGTAATTAATTAAATGTTATAATATATGTTAAATAAAACATGAGAAAAGCCATTATCATCTTATTTTCCTTTCATGGCGAATGTGTTAAAGAAAAGGAGAAAACCTTGTTTAAATTTGGCACTTTAAAGCTTAAAATCAAGATCAAGAGCAAAGAAAAAGCAATTGGATCGGGGAAAGGCGAAAGTTCTCGAATAGCCGGTCTAAGTTGTCCGTCGACAGTCGAGGTAAGTTCTTAAGTTAAAGTATATTAAAGAGATAAATATGAATATGTTCAATGATATTATTTGAGTAATTTGAGTAAGGAAATAGGTTATAGCCGAATGTAAATGCTCTATATTGGATTGGATATGCTGAAATGCAACGTGAATTGGTACATTTGATATGATATGTGAATGTGGTTTATGTGTATGAATTGATAGTGATGTAAATGTTAAGGAATATAAGTTGATGAATTGATTTGATAAATAGATCGGGCTTATTGCCTAGCAGGCTTAGTGCCGGTGATATATTCGGCTTTGTGCCTAGCGAGCTTAGTCTTAGGTGATATATTCGACTTTGTGCCTAGCGAGCTTAATGTCGATGATATATTCAGCTTCGTGCCCAGGAGCTTAATCTGGGTGATATATTCGAGCTTCGTGCCTAGCAAGCTTAGTGCGGTGATATATTAGGGCTTCGTGCCTAGCAAGCTTAGTTGGTGATATATTCGGGCTTTGTGCCTCAGCGTGCTTAGTGAGTGATATATTCGGGCTTTGTGCCTAGCAGTGCTTGGTCTTTGGTGATGCGTTTTAAATGAAGAAACCCTAAATTACTCAAGGTGAAATGCAGTTAATGTATCAAGTAAATGCTCGAGTAAACGTAAGTCTTTGTTTTTTTATTCACCGAGAGCAAGGTAAGTTATGTCTAATATTAAATGAGTCTGAATGATACGGTAGAAATGGTATAATGTGAAATTGAACTTATGATCAAAAGTATGAGTAGTATGTGATTGAAATTGAGATTGAATAAAATATTTTGGTAGACTTGATTATGAATAGAAATATTCATTGAAATATGACTTTGATTGGGATAATATAGACGACGTGAATGGTGGATGTATATGATTCGAAATAATGTGATTAATGTGATACATATACCTTGTGTTTTGATATAATATAAGTTTAAGGTAAACAGGTGAAACAATTAGGTTAATGAACTATGGTATTCGACCTTCCATAAATTCATGTATTAAAATATTTATTTTTCTTTGTTAATGGTAACTATTATATATATATGTATTGGTGTTTGGACATTGTATTACCATTAACTTAAAACTTACTAAGCTAGTGAGCTTACTCTGTATGTGTTTGTATTTCTGTTTTATAGGTCATTGATTCAACTACGGGCTCAGGGGATCATCAAGAAAGTCGACCACACTATCACTCTCTTTGGTATATATATGTTTTGCATACTTTTTGAAACACCCCAAACTCGGCCCAAAAAGCCTGACCGGATTTGATATGTTCCTCGAATAAAACTTTAACAATTTCTTGTTTTGTTTAAGAAAAACTTGATGAGTTTGTATAAAACAGATTACCTTAATGTTTAGGTTGAAATCGAATTTAAATAAATTTATATCTTCTTAAAACATTATTTAAAAGAAATTTATAAGTTAAAAGAAAACCAAATTTTATGAAAAATTTTACTTATTATTGTAAAACATATATATATAAGTGTCAAACAGCAGTTTAAATTATTTATCGAAAAACCATTTAGTTATTTAATTAAATATTGTTCATGGCGAATAAAAATCCAAACGTAAAATTAAAAAGCAGTTCATAGTGGCCTTATTACAAAAATAGCAAAACCCATAATAAATTCTAAGTAATAAAAATACGCTTAATAGGTTTAATTAAGGGAAACATCCGAAATACTTTTGTTGAGCAATGGCCACCACGTAGTCCTCGCTGACCCGATCCATCACGCTAAGAGTCATCTGAAAAATTATCCCACAAAGGGGTGAGTCATAAACTCAATGTGTAACAAAAACACTAAAAGCCCAATTGATCATGACCTTTAAGCCCATTTAGTAACACATATAGCCATAAGCCCATTTAAGTCATATTTAGCCATAAGCCCATTTAATACAAATTACTTAAAAATCACATGGATATATATATAATGAAATGCAACCCGGCCCACCTAAATATCCATCCGCTACACACCACCCATACCAACCAATCACACCGTGGGGATTACTAAATCGACCCTCCATCCGCTACACACCATCGAAGGCAGTTGCTACAGTCAACATGCACATCGCCCTTATAATTTTGTGGCATGGGCACCAGATAATTATGACCGAAGTCACCGGATTTCAAATATGTGATCGAAGTCACCAGATTTCAAATATGTGACCGAAGTCACCAGATTCACATATGTGACCGAAGTCACCGGATATTGTGGTAAAACCACCAGAATACTTCCTGTAACACCCTAAAAATCTGAGTGTTTATATATTGCGTGAATTGGTGTTTAGACTTTAAAGGAAAATTTCTTTCTTTTATTTAGTTCTTATTGAAGTCCTAAAGAGGAGTATAGCATAATTTGGATAAGGAATAAAATTTAATAATTGAGAAATTATTGAAGAGAAGCAAATGTCATTAAGACTTAAGTTAAATTAAGTGTTAATGAGTGTCATAAGTTGAGTACATGGCATGGTGGAGTTGGCGCATGAGTTATAGCAAGAGGGAAGAGGTTGAATCCTTGTTTAGCATCTAAATGAATTTTTGTTTTTAATTTTACGCACATGGATAGCAAGTGTCGGCCAAGAACATATATGGTAAGTGTTGACCATGTTATTTTTGGTTAGTGTATCAAAGGATTATGGAAATAGTTATCATATGGCATGGAATCAAATACTTAAGGAAAGATAGGGGGAACATAAGGCACATATCAAGGAAGAATTTTGGAAACAAAGTCATGGCTATTGACCATGCTTTGGATGGCAATTGGGTATAGAGAAGGAGCCAATTTTTGTGTTAGTTTTGGCTAAGCATTTCATTTTCTCTTTGGTCATTCCTAGCAACCTAGTGCAGAATTTTCTTCTTCTCAACCTCTTTTCCTTTAGCGAAATTGATCATTGGTAAGCCTTGATTATTTTGACCAATTGGTCATTTTGCTTTTCACTTTAGTGTTCAATTTTGTGCCTTTCTCTTAGTGCCGATTTTACCAATACCTAAAAGACCATTCTTTTCTTTTCTTCTCCCATTGCGAACATACATTGCTCTCAAAACTCATCTCTTTCTTTCTTCTATTCTCCATTCTCTTTGAAAGTCAAAAGACATCATCATCATTCTTCTCTCATCTTTATTTCTTTTCACTCATATTTTCTTCCTTTTTCTTCAATGGCCGAATGCTAGAGTGCCCATAGCCAATTTATTTTCTTTTCTTTGGTTGCATAGCGAATTTTCCAACTCTCATAAGCATCATTTTCAATCCTTTCTTTTGATCGTGGATTATAGGTAAGGGTTTCTTCTTTTCGTTTTCGATTTACTAATGGTATTATGGTAGAATATTAATGGTGTTATGAAGGACTTTTGAATCGATATAACGTTCATTCTAATAACGTTTCTTTCGTTATTATTTAGTGCAATAACGGAAGATCGGAACTCAAGTGATCGGAGAACCGTAGAAAGCGTTGGAAGCGTTTTATTGTGGTAAGAAATCCCACTCTTTAAAACCTCTAGTACTATTCGATATTATATTAGATTTAACTAATATTCCTTTGGATCTTGAAGACTTTTAAAATAGGGAAGAAAAGGCGGTGGTTAGTCACGTTAAGAGGCGGATCTGTAAATCCCCATTTAAGCGAAGAGCGGTTTTTGATGCGGATTTTCCACCGGTTGCGGACCATCTTAAAGGAGTCAACTATTCAAGTAGTACGAACTTAGAGCCATTATCGTTGGTGGATTCTCGCGACTAACGAATCAATAAGCGGGAGAAGCCGAGAATCAAGTGATTCAAAATCAAGAGGGTAAGATTTTGGATCTATTACCGATTAAGAATATTTTTACTGAAATAGTATTCTAACGGATCGAAATGTGTTTTAGGTGCCGAGGAGCGAGAAGGATTAGTACTCTCGGTATCGAGGTGTGTAACTTCACACTATTATTTTGGTTGGATGTCAATATCGGTATGGAAGTAAAATCGTAAAACGACTAGATCGGTAAAAGCGTAAAAACTGATATTTTGACGAAAATACGTAAAAATGACTAAATCGTGAAAATTACGAAAACGCCCTCGAGAAATTATTTGTTATTACGAAAGTTGCATGTTTCGTGAAATTGGGCCAAAATACTCTAGTTCGATAAATTGGGCCAAAATACTCTAGTTCGATAAATTGGGCCAAAATACTCTAGTTCGATAAATTGGGCCAAAAATACTCTAGTTTGGTAAATAGGCCAAAGCCCACTAAACTGCTAAATAGACAAATTGCTAAATTATGTTTATGGGCCAAATGAAATGTTTAAACGATAAACCCACCAAGTTATGCATTATTAAGAAATTTTTATATTTTGTTATACACGCATAATTGCATGGGGTGGGATATATGAAGAGAAGAATGGCCAGTTGCCAAAAATCTAGTTCGGTGGCTCTGCCACAATAATGGCTTATTGCCTCTAGTTCGGTGCTTTCGCCACAATAATGGCTTATTGCCTCTAGTTCGGTGGCTCTGCCACAATAATGGCTTATTGCCTCTAGTTCGGTGGCCTTGCCACAAAAATAAATATGGCTTATTGCCTCTAGTTCGGTGGTTTTGCCACAATTATAAAAAGGCTTAATGCCTACGATTGGTGTGTTGGCGGGGTGGGTTGACTTGATCCCCACAGGTGTGATGGTTGGTACGGGGGTGTTAGCGGATGGATATTAGGTTTGGTTTGGGAAATTCATTTTTCATGCATTTTTAATTTATTTTATTTTATGATAAATTGTGGAATTCTGTAATTGGGCTCAAGCCCAGCATAATACCTTGATGATCTGGCCCAATAATGGTGGTAAGTGAGTTACACACTGAGTTCTAAGTAACTCACCCCCTTTAATTTTTCCATCTCAGGTAATGGAAATTGACGTGGACTTGGGCCGAGGATGACTTCGTGGAGGCCATACTGCAAAAGAGGGTTATATAAACTCGAACTTTTAATAAGAAAATTTTTACTATTATGGATTATTGTAATAAGGGCCTTTATAAATAACTTATGGATTTTATGTGTGTTTGGGCTTTAAACTATACTTTGGACTTTTAATTATGGGCTATGATTACATGATGTTTTATTAAAATAAAATTGGGTTTTCAAGTATATGAAATTCTTTAATAAATATTTTATTATTGTTAACTCTTTAATAAATTACCTAAAGGTTTTTGATAATACAATGATTTTCAACTAATGTTTTTCTAATATTTATCAATTCCAAATACTCTTCAAATTTTACTAAATTTTGTAAATAATATTGTAGTTTTCAACTTATTGAAAATTTTAAATAGCTCGAGTCATGTAACAAACTAAATCTAGTCTAAATTCATAGACCGGGTTTGGGGTGTTACACTTCCCCTTTATCAATAACTCCCATATGCCCATGCACATACATATCATTTAGTTTTCATGCTTTTTACCCCAAAATCATAGCAAAATCATATTTATCTCACATTTAGGCATATAGCAAAATTAGCAAAATATTGGGGTTAAACATACCTGAATATCGTATACCACTGAATGGTACCCGCAACCATTCTTACACATATTTTCATACAAATCACATTTATTATAGATCTATGAGATTTTAGTATAATGTTACACACCTTATGACAGTGAGAACGATACCTTCCCGCTCGTCAACACCTAGTTAATTATCACACAAGATTAGAATACACTAATACTTATAATCTACACTATTGATGAGAGATCTAAATCCTTACCCTCAGAATCTCGAACAACCGTTATATGTGGTTTCTCTCCGGTAGATGGATCAAAACCCGATGACAACCCACTAACAAAAAGTGGTTCGATTGTACGCACGACTTCAAATAAACGACTTAAGGCAAATAATGCAGAAGTTTTTAGGGGAGTCTCTGGTGTAGCTCCGAATGTAGCTGAATACTGGCTCGAAGCGGTGGAGCGAATTATGGATGATATGGAATGTCTTGTCGAGCAAAAAGCGAGAGGAGTGTATCTTTGTTAAGAGATGAGGCGTGTCGTTGGTGGCTCCTTTGTTCGAAAAATCTTGAAGTCAGAGCGATTAATTGGGAATTCTTTAAAGCCGCCTTCCAAGGAAAATACGTTGGAGCGAAAGTTATGTAGGCGCTCGAAGGAAAGAATTTCGAATCTTGTACAAGGAAGTAAGACCGTGGCGAGATATGAAGTGAGTTTTTACGTCGAGCCGTTATGCCGGACAATTGTAGCAACAGATCACGAACGTTGTGTGTGCGTTCGAGGATGGACTTAATGATGAGCTGAGGGTTCTGATTACTCCACAGCAAGTTAGAAATTTTTTGACTCTCGTGGAGAAGGCCAAAATAGCCGAAGAGGCTAAGAATTCAGAACGGCAGAACCGAGAAAAATTTCGAAACAAGAGAGAGACACAGCAGTTTGGTTCGTCAAAGAGATTCCAGAAGAAACCTCGGAATGATGAATCAGTTCAAGGTAGAACCTCGGTAACAAATAATTGGAGTCGAGATTGCACTGAGTGTGGGAAAAGACATTTTGAAGAATGTTGGAGGAAAACGGGTGCATGCTACAAATGCGGTTCAATGGATCATCAGTACAAAAATTGTCCTCGACGTATGGATACGACTCAAGAAGTTCGTAATAATGATGCACTGTAGGCCGAGGTAATCGGCGACCACCGAGAGGTCGTGGACCGGTCGTGGTGGTAATGGGGCTGGTCGTGGTCAAGGTGCATCGGGTCGAGGCAATGGTCATAGAGGAAATCGGATGCAAGACGACTGGGATCGGTCTATGCGGTTAGACGCCATGAGGATGGCAATGCACGGATGTGATAACTGCACGTTCTTCATTTTGATGTACTGTTATTACCCTAATAGATATTGGCACTACCCATTCATATGTATCTAGTGCCATATCCGAAACTGAAATTAGAATCAAATTACCGGTAGTGAGATGATGTAATTAGTCCTTTAGGACGATCAGAATTGTTAATAAAATATTTAAAGACGTGCCTTAAAAATTCAAGAGGAGATATTCTTAGCAAACTTGATGGAACTACCTTTCGTGAGTTCGATCTCATTCAGGCATGGATTGGTGGTTAAACATCTAGCAATTGGATTGTCTTTGAAAAATGAATGTCGATAAGAACCTCGGATGATAAGGAAGTCATAATGATTGGTGAGCGAAGGAACTATCGGCAAATGTGGTATCTGCATTAAAGGCGGAGAAGTTGGTGCGAAAAGGATATGGAGCATTCCTAGCCTTTATCGTGCTTTGGATGCTAAAGAGTTATCGTGGATGATGTGAGGACGGTGAAGGAATTTTCGATGTATTTCGAAGAACTTTCGGTATACCTCGGATCGGGAAGTAGAGTTTGGCATTGAGCTTTTGCAGGGACGACTCCGGTGTCCATTGCTCCTTATAGAATGGCACGAAGGAGTTGGTGAGCTCAAAGCTCAAATTCAAGAATTATGGATCGGGATTTATTCGACCAAGTGTGTCTCCGTGGGAGCACCGATTACTTTCGTCAAGAAGAAGGATGGATCGATGCGTATGTGCATTGACTACGCACAATTGAATAAATTGACGATCAAGAATCGGTATCCTCTGCCAAGAATTGACGACTGTTTGATCAATTAAAAGGAGCTTCAGTTTTTCCAAAATTGATTTAAGGTCGGGTTATCACCACTCAAGGTGAAAGAAGCGGACAATTATAAGGC
This sequence comes from Gossypium rotundifolium, assembly GCA_025506655.1. Lineage (NCBI taxonomy): Eukaryota > Viridiplantae > Streptophyta > Magnoliopsida > Malvales > Malvaceae > Gossypium > Gossypium rotundifolium. The sequence continues at coordinate 39,663,807 of CP106733.1, forward strand.
GGCATTTCGGACACGTTACGGACACTATGAGTTTGTAGTGATGCCGTTTGGACAAACCAATGCACCAAATGCATTTATGGACATGATGAACCGAAGTCTTTCAACCATATTTAGACCGGTTTGTAGTAGTGTTCATAGATGACATATTGGTTTATTCGAGGAATGAGGAGGAACATGACCAAAGATTTGCGGATAGTATTACTGACTACTACGTGATAAACAATTGTATGCCAAATTTAGTAAATGCGAATTTTGGCTAAAGGAAGTGACTTTCCTTGGTCATGTAGTATCGGTAGAAGGAATAAGGGTGGATCCTCGGAAAATTGAGGCTATTCGGATTGGAAACCACCAACATCGATAGCTAAAATTCGGAGTTTCTTGGGTTTGGTGGATACTATAGGCGTTTTGTAGAGGGGTTTTCGTTGATTCTCGCACCTAACTAAACTGCTGTGAAAGGAGCTCGTGATATTTGGATTTGAAAAGCGAAGAGAGTTTGAGAAATTGAAGAAAATCGACGGAAGCTCCAGCTTTAATTCAACAGAGAATGAAAAGAATTCACTTGCTTATTGTGATCGTCTCACACGGTTTGGGTTGTGTGTTGATGCAAAATGGAAAGGTGGTGGCTTATGCTTCTCGTCAATTGAGACCACGAAGTAAACTACCCTACGCATGATCTAGAGTTAATGTTGTTGTCTTTGCTCTAAAGATTTGGAGGCACTATCTCTATGGTGAGAATCATCATCTACACGGATCACAAGAGTCTTAAATACCTCCTCACCCAAAAGAGTTAAATTTGAGACAAAGAAGATGGGTAGAATTATTAAAAGATTATGATTTCTCAATCGAATACCATCCTGGAAAGGCTAACGTGGTAGCCGACGCGTTAAGTCGTAAGACGATGTCAATTAAGAGCTTTATTTGCCCATTTGAGTGCAGACGAGGATGACAGTTTGTTAGCGAACTTGATTGAAGCCTCCGTGGTGGAACAAATCAAGGAAAAGCAGGACATCGATGAGAAGTTGGGACCTTTACTTGCAAGTTGAAAATGGTGAAATTGAGGATTTTGGAATAAACACGAAAGGTGTGTTATGCTTTCGAGGAAGAGTATGTATGCCTAAGGATTGGACACGAGGCAATCGATTCTACCGGAGGTGCATAGTAGCCCTTATGCTATGCACCGGAGGAAATAAGATGTATCGAGATCTCCGTGAATGATATTGGTGGCGTGGTTGAAACGTGAGATTTCGTAATTGTGGGAAAATGTTTGACTTGTCGACAAGTGAAGGCGAACATCAATTATCATTCGGTTTGTTACAACCGATAAAAATTCCTCTTTGGAAATGGGAACGGATAACCATGGATTTTGTTAGTGGGTTACCTTTAACACCTACTAAGAAAAATTACGTGTGGGTAATTGTTGATCGGTTCACGAAGACCGCTCATTTCCGCCAAATTGCACGGATTATTCATTCTGAAGTTAGCTTAAACCGTATGTATCCGAAATTGTGAGGTTGCATGGGTTTTGTATCTATTATATCGGATAGGGACCCTAGGTTTACATCACGATTCGAAAGCTCTGCATGAAGCCTTGGGGACAAAATTGAATTTGATGACGTTTTTCATCCTCATCGATGGTCGATCGGAGAGGGTAATTCGAGATATTGGAAGATATGTTAAGGGATGTGTAATCGACTTGAGGGTAGTTGGGAGGATTATCTACCATCGCGTAATTCGATATAACAACAAATTTATCGCCTAGCATTGAGATGGCACCGTCACGAGGCATTGTATGGTCGTAAGTGTCGTTCTCCTATTTGTTGGACCGAGTTGGGTGAAAGACAGATGTTAGGTCCGAGATGATATCCAGACAGAGGATAAGGTAAAAGTTATTCGAGCACGGTTGAAAGAAGCCTCGAGATGAGATGTAAGTCGACGCAGACTGAAGCGAAAGGATATCAAGTATGATGTGGGGATCGGGTTTTCTTGAAGGTATCTCCTTGGAAAAGATCTTGATTCGGAAGGAAGGGCAAGCTAAGTCCTAGATACATTGGACCTTATCGTGTCTTTGAAGCGTGTTGGTCCGATGGCTTATCGATTGAGTTACCTCGGAATTGGATCAAATCCATAATGTTTTTCATGTTTCCATGTTGAGGCATTATAGATCGGATCCTTCGTACATTATACCGGTAGAAGAATTGGAGCTGAATTCAGATTTGTCTTTTGAAGAAGAACCAGTGGAAATCTTAGACCGAGATGTCAAGGTGCTAAGAAAAAGAACCGTGCTGTTGGTCAAAGTTCTATGGCGTAACCACGGAGTGGAGGAAGCTACGTGGGAGCCCGAGGATGCAATTCGGCAACAATACCCTCACCTCTTTCAACCAGGTAAATTTCGAGGACGAAATTTTCTTTAAGGAGGGTAGAGTTGTAACACCCTAAAAATCCGAGTGTTTATATATTGCATGAATTGGTGTTTAGACTTTAAAGGAAAATTTCTTTCTTTTATTTAGTTCTTATTGAAGTCCTAAAGAGGAGTATAGCATAATTTGTATAAGGAATAAAATTTAATAATTGAGAAATTATTGAAGAGAAGCAAATGTCATTAAGACTTAAGTTAAATTAAGTGTTAATGAGTGTCATAAGTTGAGTACATGGCATGGTGGAGTTGGCGCATGAGTTATAGCAAGAGGAAGAGGTTCGAATCCCTTGTTTAGCATCTAAATGAATTTTTGTTTTAATTTTACGCACATGGATAGCAAGTGTCGCCAAGAACATATATGGTAAGTGTTGACCATGTTATTTTTGGTTAGTGTATCAAAGGATTATGGAAATAGTTATCATATGGCATGGAATCAAATACTTAAGGAAAGATAGGGGAACATAAGGCACATATCAAGGAAGAATTTTGGAAACAAAATCATGGCTATTGACCATGCTTTGGACGGCAATTGGGTATAGAGAAGGAGCCAATTTTTGTGTTAGTTTTGGCTAAGCATTTCATTTTCTCTTTGGTCATTCCTAGCAACCTAGTGCAGAATTTTCTTCTTCTCAACCTCTTTTCCCTTTAGCGAAATTGATCATTGGTAAGCCTTGATTATTTTGACCAATTGGTCATTTTGCTTTTCACTTTAGTGTTCAATTTTGTGCCTTTCTCTTAGTGCCGATTTTACCAATGCCTAAAAGACCATTCTTTTCTTTTCTTCTCCCATTGCCGAACATACATTGCTCTCAAAACTCATCTCTTTCTTTCTTTTATTCTCCATTCTCTTTGAAAGTCAAAAGACATCATCATCATTCTTCTCTCATCTTTATTTCTTTTCACTCATATTTTCTTCCTTTTTCTTCAATGGCGAATGCTAGAGTGCCCATAGCCAATTTATTTTCTTTTCTTTGGTTGCATAGCAATTTTCCAACTCTCATAAGCATCATTTTCAATCCTTTCTTTTGATCGTGGATTATAGGTAAGGGTTTCTTCTTTTTCGTTTCGATTTACTAATGGTATTATGGTCGAATATTAATGGTGTTATGAAGGACTTTTGAATCGATATAACGTTCATTCTAATAACGTTTCTTTCGTTATTATTTAGTGCAATAACGGAAGATCGAAACTCAAGTGATCGGAGAACCGTAGAAGCGTTGGAAGCGTTTCTCGTGGCAAGGAAATCCCCTCTTTAAAACCTCTAGTACTATTCGATATTATATTAGATTTAACTAATATTCCTTTGGATCTTGAAGACTTTCAAAATAGGGAAGAAAAGGCGGTGGTTAGTCACGTTAAGAGGGGCGGATCTGTAAATCCCCCATTTAAACGAAGAGCGGTTTGGCGGTCAGGGATTTTCCAGGGGTTGGACCATCTTAGAAAGGAGTCAACTATTCAAGTAGTACGAACTTCCGAGCCATTATCGTTGGTGGATTCTCGACGAACGAATCAATAAGCGGGAGAAGCCGAGAATCAAGTGATTCAAAATCAAGAGGGTAAGATTTTGGATCTATTACCGATTAAGAATATTTTTACGAAATAGTATTCTAACGGATCGAAATGTGTTTTAGGTCCGAGGCGAGAAGGATTAGTACTCTCAGACGAGGTGTGTAACTTCACACTATTATTTTTGGTTGGATGTCAATATCGGTATGGAAGTAAAATCGTAAAAGCGACTAGATCGGTAAAACGTAAAAGCGATATTTTGGCGAAAATACGTAAAAACGACTAAATCGTGAAAATTACGAAAATGCCTCGAGAAATTATTTGTTATTACGAAAATTGTATGTTTCAGTGAAATTAGGCCAAAATACTCTAGTTCGATAAATTGGGCCAAAATACTCTAGTTCGATAAATTGGGCCAAAATACTCTAGTTCGATAAATTGGGCCAAAAATACTCTAGTTTGGTAAATGGGCCAAAGCCCACTAAACCGCTAAATAGACAAATTGCTAAATTATGTTTATGGGCCAAATGAAATGTTTAAGCGATAAACCCACCAAGTTATGCATTATTAAGAAATTTTATATTTTGTTATACACGATAATTGCATGGGTGGGATATATGAAGAGAAGAATGGCCGGTTGCCAAAAATCTAGTTCTATGGGGCTCGCCACAATAATGGCTTATTGCCTCTAGTTCGGTGGCTCGCCACAATAATGGCTTATTGCCTCTAGTTCATTGGCCTTGCCACAAAAATAAATATGGCTTATTGCCTCTAGTTGGTGGTTTTGCCACAATTATAAAAAGGCTTAATGCCTACGATTGGTGTGTTAAGGGTGGGTTGACTTGATCCCCACGGGTGTGATGGTTGGTAGGGGTGTTAGCGGATGGATATTAGGTTTGGTTTGGGAAATTCATTTTCATGCATTTTAATTTATTTTATTTTATGATAAATTGTGGAATTACGTAATTGGGCTCAAGCCTGAGATAATACCTTGATGATCTGCCCAATAATGGTGGTAAGTGAGTTACACATCGAGTTCTAAGTAACTCACCCCTTTAATTTTTCCATCTCGTAATGGAAATTGACGTGGACTTGGGCGAGGATGACTTCGTGGAGGCCATCTTGCAAAAGAGGGTTATATAAACTCGAACTTTTAATAAGAAAATTTTTACTATTATGGATTATTGTAATAAGGGCCTCTATAAATAACTTATGGATTTTATGTGTGTTTGGGCTTTAAACTATACTTTGGACTTTTAATTATGGGCTATGATTACATGATGTTTTTATTAAAATATAATTGGGTTTTCAAGTATATGAAATTCTTTAATAAATATTTTGTTATTGTTAACTCTTTAATAAATTACCTAAAGGTTTTGATAATACAATGATTTTCAACTAATGTTTTTCTAATATTTATCAATTCCAAATACTCTTCAAATTTTACTAAATTCGTAAATAATATTGTAGTTTTCAACTTATTGAAAATTTTAAATAGCTCGAGTCATGTAACAAACTAAATCTAGTCTAAATTCATAGAGGGTTTGGGGTGTTACACTTCCCCTTTATCAATAACACCCATATGCCCATGCACATACATATCATTTAGTTTTCATGCTTTTTACCCCAAAATCATAGCAAAATCATATTTATCTCACATTTAGGCATATAGCAAAATTAGCAAAATATTGGGGTTAAACATACCGAATATCGTATACCTTTGAATGGTACCCATAACCATTCTTACACATATTTTCATACAAATCACATTTATTATAGATCTATGAGATTTTAGTATAATGTTACACACCTTATGACAGTGAGAATGATACCTTCCCTCGTCAACACCTAGTTAATTATCACACAAGATTAGAATACACTAATACTTATAATCTACACTATTGATGAGAGATCTAAATCCTTACCTCGTAATCTCGAACAACGTTATATGTGGTTTCTCTCCGGTAGATGGATCAAAACCCGATGACAACCCACTAATGAAAAGTGGTTCGATTATGCATACGACGACTTCAAATAAACGATCTTCGTTAGCAGAGGGTCCACAACCAAGTGGAAATCTCTTATCGCCGATCTGACCCTTCGCTTGAAGTTTGAGGGTATAATGAGCCTCTTCTCTTCCAAACACTCCTTACCGCTCTTTTCGAACCTATCTTGTTCGTCTCGAACTCTCCCCTAAAATAAAGTCGATTAATAAACTATTTAAAAGAAACGATATAACCGAAAATGATAATCCTTACCTTGGATGATTTCGAAAGATCTCTCCTTAAACGTTGGCTACCAAAAAGGATCCTTAAAATCCCTTCCAAAGTTTCGGCCTAGGAGAAAAATGAGAGAATTATGTTTCTAAATCGGCTATTCTAGAAGAAGATAATGAAAACACTTAACAAAAAAAATCCTTACTTGACCACTTGAAGATTCGGCCTTGTTAAAATAGAAGAAAAGAAATGATGATTTCGGCTTGAACAAAAAGAAGAGAAAAAATATGGTGTTTTTGGCTATGGTGGTTTCGGGTTTTCAACAAAAGAAAAGAAAGAAGAAGATGAAAATAGAAGATGGAAGTTTCAACCTTAGTAAAGTAAATGAGAAGAGAAATTTGAGAGAAAGAGATGATTTGATTTTTGGTAGAAGATGATTTCGGTTGAAAGTGAAGAAGAAGAAGATGATGATGATCAAAAGAAAAGAAATGGGTTTAGAAGTTTATGTGCATTCAGCCATGAGGGAAAAAGTGAAGAAAATTAGGTCTTTGAACTTTGGTACTTTCGGTTACAAAGAGAAGAGAAAGATATTATGTTTTGGAGAATAGGAACTAGAAAGACTTCACAAAACCGAAATGGTAAATTGCAAAGACCAAATGAAGAGAAAAGGCTTCTCTTTTTGTGTAATAGGCAATCGGCTAAGAACAAGGTTTTGAGAGAAAATAAATGATGCACAAATTGGTTAAAGTTTTGGCCAACTATCCTCTAATGCCTATGCAAAAATTCGCCAACCTTACCAACATGATCCCCTTTTTCCTCCTCATTTCTTCCCCATCAATCCTTGATTCCAAACACAATTAAACCATCCCCTTAGCCCCTAAAGTCGACTAGGTTCATGGTCAAATGACCATGAAAAAGCTTCCAAAACATTATCCTTTCTTCAAGCCTTTTGTCCCCTATCTTACCTTAACTTCATGATTCCATGCCATAACTTCTACCTTGCCTTTTACATATGGTCTACTAACCAAAAATAAAAGATGACCATCCATTCTAGAATAATCTTGGCCGACACTATAGGAAAGAAAACAATAAAAATTAAAATTCTTCCACTTGCTAGCTAGGGAATTCGAACCTCTCCTTTCAAGCATTCATCCATGCGCCCTTATCACCTTGCCAATTGACTTATTATGCTTAAAACCTCTTGTCAATATTTCCCTAAAGCCTATCTTGCTTAGCTCCAGCTTAATTATTAAAAATTTAATATTTCTCTAAGTATTCACTTACTTAATTGAAGTTCGAAAAACTTCCCAAAACACATTCAATTATACTTAGGCATGCAACAACATTTAATTAAGTAAAGATGCATAACCCCTTAATTCAGGATGTTACAGTTCTACCCCCTTAAAATAATTTCGACCTCGAAATTACCTGGCTAGAATAAGTGAGGGTATTGCTATCGTATCGCTTCTTCTGACTCCCACGAAGCTTCTTCCGATCCATGATTACGCCATAACACTTTGACGAGAGGAACCGATTTTGTCCGTAAAACCTTTACATCCCGCTCCAGGATTTGAATTGGCTCCTCTTCATATGACAAATTTGGTCTTAATTCCATCTCCTCAACTGGCACTACATGAGATGGATCCGACCGGTAACGGCGTAACATTGAAACATGGAACACATCATGCATTTGCTTCAATTCCGAAGGCAATTCTAACTGATATGCCACAAGTCCGACCCGCTTCAAAACCCGATAAGGTCCAATGAACCTGGGACTTAACTTCCCTTTGCGACCAAATCTCATCACCTTTTTCCAAGGTGAAACCTTTAGGAATATTTGATCCCCCACAGCAAACTCTATTTCTTTCTGCTTAAGATCCGCCTACGACTTTTGTATGCATCGGATGCTTCTTTAATCGAGCAGAATTACCTTAACCTTTTCTTGGATTCACCACTATTTCGGACCTAAAACATGTCGTTCCCTAGTTACATCCAACACGTAGGAGTGCGACACTTCCGTCCATATAGTGCTTCATATGGTGCCATCCGAATCTTGGTTTGGTAGCTTGTTGTTATCGTAAATTACATTAGCGGTAAGAACTCCTCCTAGCTTCCTCTGAAATCTATCACACATCCCTTAACATATCCTCTAAGACTTGAATTACTCACTCAGACTGGCCGTCAGACTGTGGATGAAATGCCGTACTGAAGTCCAATCTGGTGCCCAAAGCCTGATGCAATACTTTCTAAAATCGAGACGTAAACCTCAGATCCCTATCTGAAATAATTGACACCGACACTCCATGCAATCTCACAATCTCAGCCACATATATCTTCGCCAATTTCTGCAAAGAGTAATCAACCCGAACTGGGATAAAATGTGTAGATTTCATCAATCGGTCCACTATCACCCATACCGAATCTTTCTTAGTAGGCGTAGGAGGAAGCCCACTAACAAAGTCCATGGTGATTCTCTCCCACTTCCATTGCGGAATCTTTATCGGCTGTAGCAATCCCGAAGGTACTTGATGTTCAGCCTTGACTTGTTGACACGTTAAGTACTTTCCTACAAACTCCGTAACTTCCCGCTTAAGTCCAGGCCACCAAAATTGATCTCGCAAATCTCGGTATAACTTACTTCCTCCAGGATGTATAGCATATGGACTACCATGCGACTCCTGAAGAATCTTTTGCCTCAACTCTTGATCCCTCGGCATACAGACTTTGCCTTTGAAACACAATACCCCATCGTTGTTAATACCAAAATCTTCTAATTCCCCACTCTGCACCTGCTGTAACTTTGCACTTAGATCTTCGTCTACCAACTGCCTCTCTTTCACTTGACTCAACCATGTCGGCTGAACTTGTAATTCTACCAGCAAGCTTCCGTCATCATAAAGACTAAGATGTGCAAACATCGCCCTTAGATCTGACACCACTTTCCAACTTAGAGCGTCTGCCACCACATTCGCCTTGCCCGGGTGGTACTCAATAGAACAATCGTAGTCTTTCAACAACTCTATCCACCTTCGCTGTCTCAAATTCAGTTCCTTCTGAGTCAGTAGATATTTCAGACTCTTGTGGTCCGTGTATATCACTGACTTTTCCCCGTATAAATAATGTCTCCAAACTTTAAGAGCAAAGACTCTGCGCCAACTCTAAGTCATCGTCGGGTAATTAACCTCGTATGGTCTCAATGCGAGACACACGCAACAACCTTTCCATCTTGCATCGTAACACATCCTAATCACGTGTGAGAAGCATCACAATACACGACGAAATCCTTTCCGCCTCAAGTGAATCAAAACCGAGCTTGATCAAAACCCTCTTGAGCTTCTCAAAGCTCTCTTTGCTTATCATCCCCCACGAAAGGTACTTCCTTTCTCAACAATTTCATTAAAGGTGCAACTATCGATGAAAATCCTTGACAAATCTTCTATAATAGCTCGCTAATCCCAAGAAATCGCGAACCTCGCCATAAACTTGGGTGGTTTCCAATCTAATCTTGCCTCAATCTTCCGAGGATCCACCCTTATCCTTCCGCAGACACCACATGGCCTAAAAACGCAACCTCCTTCAGCCAAAATTCACACTTGCTAAATTTGGCATAAAGTTTCTTCTCCCTTAAAACTTGCAATACAATCCAGAGATGCTCATCATGCTCTATTTCTGACTTAGAATACACTAGGATGTCGTCAATGAATACCACGACGAACTGATCCAAGTAGGGTTGGAAAACCCGATTCATCATATCTATGAACGCATCTGGGGCGTTCGTCAATCCGAAAGGCATTACCAAAAATTCATAATGCCCATATCTTGTTCGAAAAGCTGTCTTATGGATATCTACTTCTTTTAGTTTAAGCTGATGATACCCCGACCTTAGGTCTATCTTTGAGAATACTGTAGCTCCCTTAAGCTGATCAAACAAGTCGTCGATCCTCAGCAAATGATACTTGTTCTTGATGGTCAGCTTATTCAACTGCCGGTAATCTATACACATTCGCATCGATCCGTCCTTCTTTTTCACGAATAGGACTGGTGCTCCCCATGGAGACACATTAGGTCGGATAAAACCACGATCAAGCAACTCCTGGATCTGAGCCTTAAGCTCAACCAACTCCTTCGGTGCCATTCTATACGGAGCAATAGAAATTGGCGCCGTTCCAGGTAATAAGTCAATCCCAAATTCTACCTCTCGATTCGGAGGTAATCCGGAAGTTCTTTTGGAAAGACATCCACAAATTCACTCACGATCCCGACCTCTTCGATTGCTTCTTTAGCCTCCAAGGCACTAACCAACATCGGAAAAGCCACATCCCTTTCTAACCATCTTTTACGCCTTAAGAGCGGATACTACATTTGACAAGTAGTTCCATCTCTCGCCCATCACTACAACTTCTTTGTCATCAATAGTTCTTATGACATCCGCTTAGCAAAGACAATCCACATTTGCACGATATTTCACTAGCCGGTCCATGCCTAAGATCGGTCGAATTCCCAATGGCAACTCTATTAAATTAGCCGAAAATTGCATCCTTGAACTTCTAAAGGCACTTCCTTAAAAGTTTGTCTATTACTACCGCTCATCCTAAAGGACTAAATGCGATCATCTTCCTAAATACGATCTCGGAAGTCACATGCAAAGTTCCGGATACTTCACTAGCGATGTAAGAGCGAGTTGACCTATATCTATCAAAGCAATAAAGGCAACCCGAAATCGAACGCGTGCAGTGATAACATCGTGCATCACAGTCTTCTCACGATTTAACTGCATACACCGAGACTGGCCGTCTCGCCTCGAGCTACCATCGCCTCTGCATCAAGTCCGCGACCTCTACCGTAACCATTACCCTTCCATTTGGACCACGACCCTTATCGATCTTTGTCTACCTCCGCCACTGATTAACACCACGACTCTTTGGCGGTTCTTATCTCAATTCATCGGCAATCCTTGATCATATGATCTTTAGACCAGACTTGAAACATCCTCGGTCTTTTTCCAACATTCTCCAGGTGCATCTTTCCACATTGAGCACAAGCACGATGTTGTCTTTCCGTAGCAGTCTGTTGACCTCGCTGCCCATCAACTCTTGGTTTCTTCTGAAAATTCCTGGATGACCCTGAAGATCTAAAGCTCCTCTTATTCTTATTCTGGCCTCTGTCCCGGTTCTGTCTCTCAGCCCGCTTAACTTCTTCAGCTATCCTTGCCCTTTCTACTAAGATTGCAAAATCTCTTTCCCGGTGTGGAGCAATCAACACTCGCAATTCATCTCTCAATTCATCCTCGAATCTGACACACCGCTCATAATCATAGTTACTATCCCTCTGGCATATCGGCTAAGTCGCAAGAACTCTGCTTCATATTCAGCTATCAACTTATTTCCTTGCACCAAACTCAGAAATGCCTTTCTCTGGGAGTCGATGTAGCTAGCTCTAACATATTTCCCTTCAAATTTAATCTTAAAATATCCCCAATCCACTCGATCCGCAGGATACTCTCCTTGACGGTGAGCCACCACCGGTAGGCCTCATCACAGTAGTGAAACTTGACACCTTCGGCTTTTCTTGAAGAAGGCGATCTAAATCATCTATGATCCTCTCGATCGCCTCCAACCAAGATCCGCTACATTTGGGGCTACTCGGATACTCCCTAAAACCTCGGCTCCATTTGATCTAAGTCTCGACTCATCGACTTTCGATACTCATTTCCGTATTAGCTTCGCTACTCGTTCCAAAACTTCATGACCTGACTTGTGATTCTCGTCACCTCCTCCATTTTGCTCTTGAAATTCCACCCCAACGGTGGTGGTGGAGCTTCATTCTCGAAACCTTGACCAGATCTAACTGGTTCGACACGACCATTCTTCCTCTATAGTCGTCTCGTGGCGACCACGCCCCTAGAACTCATGTCTACTACACATCTTATCTATTTTACGAAAAAGTCTTATGCATTAGAGTCTTTTCACTTCTTATTAAAAGAAAGTTTTATGCAACTGATATTTATTCAGTGGTTTTTTCGTAGTAGTACACATACACCTAGGGTCCATGTCTCTAAAGTATAGTTTCCTTAGGCTTATCATACATTCATATTACTTTATCAGTAAAAGTACTTACTTGATGGACCTGGGTCGAGAACTCGGGTGCCATGCTTCTATAAACCATTAAGAAAACTTTCAAAAAGTCATTTGGGCTAAATTTTGAAAATGTTGTGGGCTTCAAAACCCAAGGCCGAGAGTTTAAAATCGGGCTCGATACCAAGTTGAAGCACCCCAAACCCTACCAAAAAGCTCGAATTGGATTTGATATGTTCCTCGAATAAAACTTTAACAATTTCTTGTTTTGTTTAAGAAAAACTTGATGAGTTTGTATAAAACAAATTAACTTAATGTTTAGGTTGAAATCAATTTAAATAAATTTATATCTTCTTAAAACATTATTTAAAAGAAATTTATAAGTTAAAAGAAAACCAAATTTTATGAAAAATTTTACTTATTATTGTAAAACATATATATATAAGTGTCAAAAGCAGTTTAAATTATTTATCGAAAAACCATTTAGTTATTTAATATTGTTCATGGCGAATAAAAATCCAAGCGCAAAAATTAAAAGCAGTTCATAGTGGCCTTATTACAAAAATAGCAAAACCCATAATAAATTCTAAGTAATAAAAATAAGCTTAATAGGTTTAATTAAGGGAAACATCCGAAATACTTTTGTTGAGCAATGGCCACCACGTAGTCCTCGTTGACCCGATCCATCACGCTAAGAGTCATCTGAAAAATTATCCCACTAAGGGGTGAGTCATAAACTCAATGTGTAACAAAAACACTAAAAGCCCAATTGATCATGGCCTTTAAGCCCATTTAGTAACACATATAGCCATAAGCCCATTTAAGTCATATTTAGCCATAAGCCCATTTAATACAAATTACTTAAAATCACATGGATATATATATAATGAAATGCAAACCCGCCCACCTAAATATCCATCCGCTACACACCACCGTACCAACCAATCACACCGTGGGATTACTAAATCGACCCTCCATCCGCTACACACCATCGAAGGCAATTCTTTGCGGTCAACATGCACATCGCCCTTATAATTTTGTGGCATGGCCACGGATAATTGTGACCAAAGTCACCGGATTTCAAATATGTGACCAAGTCACAGATTTCAAATATGTGACCGGTTACTGGATATTGTGGTAAAACCACCGGAATACTTCCCTTTATCAATAACACCCATATGCCCATGCACATACATATCATTTAGTTTTCATGCTTTTACCCCAAAATCATAGCAAAATCATATTTATCTCACATTTAGGCATATAGCAAAATTAGCAAAATATTGGGGTTAAACATACCGAATATCAGTATACCCTTTGAATGGTACCGCAACCATTCTTACACATATTTTCATACAAATCACATTTATTATAGATCTATGAGATTTTAGTATAATGTTACACACCTTATGACGGTGAGAACGATACCTTCCGCTCGTCAACACCTAGTTAATTATCACACAAGATTAGAATACACTAATACTTATAATCTACACTATTGATGAGAGATCTAAATCCTTACCTCGAATCTCGAACAACCGTTATATGTGGTTTCTCTCCGGTAGATGGATGAAAACCCGATGACAACCCACTAACGAAAAGTGGTTCGATTGTACGCACGACTTCAAATAAACGATCTTCGTTAGCAGAGGGTCCACAACCAAGTGGGAAATCTCTTATCGCCGATACAACCCTTCGCTTGAAGTTTGAGGGTATAACAGAGCCTCCTCTCTTCCAAACACTCCTTACCGCTCTTTTCAAACCTATCTTGTTAAGTCTCAAACTCTCCCCAAAATAAAGTCGATTAATAAACTATTTAAAAGAAATGATATAACCAAAATGATAATCCTTACCTTGTATGATTTTGAAAGATCTCTCCTTAAACGTTGGCTACCAAAAGGATCCTTAAAATCCTTCCAAAGTTTCGCCTAGGAGAAAAATGAGAGAATTATGTTTCTAAATCGGCTATTCTAAAGAAGATAATGAAAACACTTAACAAAAAAATCCTTACTTGACCACTTGAAGATTCGACCTTGTTAAAATAGAAGAAAAGAAATGATGATTTCGACTTGAACAAAAGAAGAGAAAAATATGGTGTTTTTGGCTATGGTGGTTTCGGGTTTTCAACAAAAGAAAAGAAAGAAGAAGATGAAAATAGAAGATGGAAGTTTGGCCTTAGTAAGGTAAATGAGAAGAGAAATTTGAGAGAAAGAGATGATTTGATTTTGGTAGAAGATGATTTGGTTGAAAGTGAAGAAGAAGAAGATGATGATGATCAAAAGAAAAGAAATTGGTTTAGAAGTTTATGTGCATTCGCCATGAGGGAAAAGTGAAGAAAAATAGGTCTTTGAACTTTGGTACTTTCGGTTACAAAAGAAGAGAAAGATATTATGTTTTGGAGAATAGAAACTAGAAAGACTTCACAAAACTGAAATGGTAAATTGCAAAGACCAAAAGAAGAGAAAAATGCTTCTCTTTTGTGTAATAGGCAATTGGCTAAGAACAAGGTTTTGGAGAGAAAAGAAATGATGCACAAATTGGTTAAAGTTTTGGCCAACTATCCCCCTAATGCCTATGCAAAAATTCGCCAACCCTTACCAACATGGTCCCTTTTCCTCCTCATTTCTTCCCCATCAATCCCTTGATTCCAAACATAATTAAACCATCCCCTTAGCCCCTAAAGCGAGCTAGGTTCATGGTCAAATGACCATGAAAAAGCTTCAAAACATTATCCTTTCTTCAAGCCTTTTGTCCCCTATCTTACCTTAACTTCATGATTCCATGCCATAACTTCTAGCTTGCCTTTTACATATGGTCTACTAACCAAAAATAAAAGATGACCATCCATTCTAGAATAATCTTGGCCGACACTATAGGAAAGAAAATAATAAAAATTAAAATTCTTCCACTTGCTAGCTAGGTGATTCGAACCTCTCCCCTCAAGCATTCATCCATGCGCCCTTATCACCTTGCCAATTGACTTATTATGCTTAAAACCTCTTGTCAATATTTCCTTAAAGCCTATCTTGCTTAGCTCCATCTTAATTATTAAAAATTTAATATTTCTCTAAGTATTCACTTACATAATTGAAGTTCAAAAAACTTCCCAAAACACATTCAATTATACTTAGGCATGCAACAACATTTAATTAAGTAAAGATGCATAACCCCTTAATTCAGGATGTTACACATTTTGAGTCAAAAGCATGTATAGGCTTTATTTTGATAAGAAATGAATGATGTTAGAATTTGTAAATGTATATATATATATGGCCTTGCGAATAAGGCTATTACTTTTGGGTTTAAGTATTGTTTATATGTTTGATATAATGGTCCGTTTAAATCTTTAGTATAAGGCGTATGCTTATAATGCATGGAAGTTAAAAGTATTTGTATAGAAGTGATTATATATATATATATATATATATAAAAGTTAACTTGTTGGATTAGTTGTTAATGATAAGTATAAGTAGTTCTGATTTTGGAAAAGTGATAATAAATGTTCGGTCAAGGCATAGTTTATATGCTTGTGTTTGTAGGTTAAGTTGGCTTTGAGACCATGGTCAATTGTAGTACAAATAAGTAATGTAAATTTTGCATGAATGATGAAAGTTTGGTTAGCACGTTCAGTCTTTGATTTATGCATATTCTGATATAGGTATATATATATATATATGAAGTGTATTGTCTCTTAGTCTATAGGTGTAATGTCAAGTAATGTATGCATGCAGTCGTAATGGTGCTTATTAGTAGTTCCAATTACAGGGTTCGGTGTGCTTTGGTTTAAATAAAATAGTACGTGAGGCATGTTGGCATAAAATGTATACAAAGGAGTGGTACTAATTAGGTGTTTATATCATAGATTAAAATAGATAATTATGCTAATAATGAGGAAAGAAATATATTGTTTGATCATTTTGTAATTGTGGATGATTACATTGAGTACGATTTTAACTAGTATATTAAGTATACTTATATATATATTATTATGCCTATGAGCTTTATCTGTTTAGGATATGATTTAATTAATTGAAAAAGATTGGGCTATCGGTAACGCATGTAACCCTAATCCGGCGATAGATACGGGTTAATAGGTGTTACATTTTATTGGTATCAGAGCTACGGTTTAGTCAATTCTCAGACTACCGTAGTACGTAAGAGTCTAGCTATACATGCCTTTGAATTGTATATATGATAGTGTGGTGACTTCTAACAATTTCAATTGTATTTTATATAGTAAATGGATTACGATCCGATAGAGTCATGGTGATGATGTGGAGGCGTTACTTTGATCTACGCACATGGATCGTATTATTAGACTCTCGACTAGTTATGGGTAACCATGAGGCAGGCTAAACAAGCCTTCTACCAACCAGTTTGTTCGAATAATCCGGTGTACAACAACCTCCACCCCAAATAATCCAACTCGGTACCTTCAAGACTTCGATGATAGATCCGGTGAGATCTAACAGCCTCCGTTGATAAAATTAGGAAATATGGGTGAGGAATTCAAGGCCAATGATGATGATGATGCAAAGCGAGCGAGATGTGGTTTGATAACACTATTGAATACTCGATGAGTTATCTTGTACTCAGATGAATGCCTAAAGTGTCTATATCTTTACTTTGGGACTTTGCCTATCATTGGTGGAATACACTAGTATTAGTGTTCCAAAAGAAAAAGTGGCGTGGGATTTCTTCCAAATTGAATTCCATAAGAAATATATCGATCAGAGATTAAATCGATCGAAGCGGAAAGAATTTACGGAATTAAAAGCAGTCGCATGACTATGACGAGTATGAGCGAAGTTTGTCGATTGAGCCGTTACGGAGTGTATATCTCGAAAGCCATTATCGTAAAAGATTTGAAGGCGGCTGAATGAAGACATAAAGTTACTTGTTGGCATTCTTGAAATCAAAGAGTTTGTGACATTAGTCGGCGAGCTTGTAAAGTCGAAGAGCTCGGAAAGGAGAAAAGAAAAGTGAAGTAGAAGCTAGAGACACTCAAAAAGATCATCGAGTAAAATTTTCCATTACGTGCATAAAAAGTTGAGAGATGACCCCGATCGACATAAAGCCACTTCAGACTTGCCTAGGCGTGATCAACCTCCAGTGAGATCCCGAGCCACATCGATAGCTAGTGTCGGTAATGTTCCACGAGAACCGGCGAGTGTAAACATTGTGGGAAATGGCATCACAGGAGTTGTAGAGTTCGTGATCGGTCTTGCTTTAAATGTGGATCGTCGGATCATTTTATTCGAGAGTGCCGATGTTAACAGAGCAAAATACAACTCAGAACACTAGACCAAGCGGTGCGCCAACACAGAGTAGACCACTCAGACATTCAGGCAATGTAGGTGGCAGTTGGAGAAGGACGAAGGACACCGTAATATGATTAGAGGCTAGAGCTCCAGCTAGAGCTTATGCTACACGAGCCAGAGAGGATGCTTCCTCTCGATGTCATCTGGGTACTTTCACCATTTATGATACTACTGTGATTGCATTGATTGATCCTAGTTCGACTCATTCATATGTGTGTGAAACTTTAGTACTCGGTAAGACTCTTTCAGTTGAGTCTGCTGAGTTTGTGATTCGTGTGTCCAACCCTCTGGGTAGATGTGTACTTGTTAATAAAGTGTGTAGAGGTTGCCCATTGATGATTCGGATTCTTGCTTCCCGGTGATTTAATGTTGTTGCCCTTGATGAGTTCGATATAATTTTGGGAATGGATTGGTTAACTTCACATGATGCGTTGGTGAATTACAAAAGAAAGCTTATTGATTTGAGATGTCGAGCAATGAGATCATCAGAATTGAATCCAGTTATTTAAGTGGGTTTCGTACAATAATATCCTCGATGTTGGCCCAAAAGTATGTGAGAAAAGGGTCGAAGCTTATTTGGCTTATGTCTTTGGATAATAAAGTGTCTCGAAAAGCATATTGAATCTGTCTGGATGTGTGTGAATACCGGATGTGTTTCTGAAGAACTACTGGGTTTAACACCAGGAAGAGAGATTGAATTTGGCATTGAATTAACACCAGAAATGACTCCAATCTCGATAGCTCCATATCGGATGGCATCTACTGAGTTAAAAGAGTTGAAAGCACAGTTGCAAGAGTTAACAGATAGGGGTTTTGCACGATCGAGTTTCTCTCTTTGGGGTGCACCAGTTCTTTTTGTGAAGAAGAAAGATGGAATGATGCGAATGTGTATTGATTATCGGCAACTGAATAAGGTAACTATAAAGAATAAGTACCCGTTACCTCGGATTGATGATTTGTTTGATCAGTTGAAAGGGGCTTCAGTATTTTCGAAGATAGATTTGAGATCGGGTTATTATCGATTCTTGAGTCGAGATGCGGATGTGCCAAAGGCGCATTTTGGATGAGGTATGGACATTTTGAGTTTCTGGTTATGCCTTTTGGACTCACTAATGCACCTGCTATTTTTATGGACCTAATGAATCAGGTCTTGAGACAATTTTAGATCAATTTGTAGTAGTGTTTATTGATGATATACTAATCTACTCTAAAGATGAAACCGAGCATGCCGAGCATTTGAGATTAGTGCTACAAACTTTGCAAGATCAACAGTTGTATGCAATGTTTAGTAAGTGTGAGTTCTGGATGAATGAAGTCAGCTTCTTGGGTCATGTTGTTTCAGCATCGGGTATTCGTGTTGACCCGAGCAAAATATCGAGTATTATTGATTGGAAACCACCAAAGAATGTTTCTGAAATCCGAAGCTTTCTGGGACTTGCAGGTTACTATCGACGATTTGTGACAGGTTTTTCTATGATAGCTACCCCGTTGACAAAGTTATTACAGAAAGATGTCAGGTTTGAGTGGTCGAAAAAGTGTCAGAAAAGCTTTGATCAGCTGAAAGCCCTTTTGACCGAAGCTCCAGTATTAGTTCAGCCTGAATCGGGCAAAGAATTTGTTGTTTATTCTGATGCTTCTTTGAATGGTTTGGGCTGCATTTTGATGCAGGAAGGCAAAGTTGTAGCCTACGCTTCAAGACAATTGAAGCCGCATGAAAGAAATTACCCGACACATGACTTAGAACTCGCAGCTATTGTGTTCGCATTGAAAATTTGGCGTCATTATTTATACGGTGAGAAATGTCATGTTTACTCGGATCACAAGAGTCTTATGTATTTGTTGACTCAGAAAGATCTGAACTTGAGACAACGCAGATGGTTAGAACTGTTGAAAGACTATGAGTTGGTGATTGATTACCATCCGGGGAAAGCTAACGTTGTCGCAGATGCGTTAAGTCAAAAATCATTATTTACTCTTCGTGCATTGAACACACAGATGGTTATGTTAGGTGATAGTTCAATCATAGCCGAGTTAAAAGCAAGACCGATGTTTATTCAAACAAATTTGTGATGCATAAAAGTCGACAAAGATATGGTATTAAGCGAGTTCGATTGTGAAAATAATGTAGAGTCGAATTTGAATTGATGAAAATGGTGGTTGAAATACAAAATTTGAATATGTGTACCGAGGAACGTGGACTTGATTGATTGTTATTGAATGAGGCTCATAATAGTCGGATGTCGATACATCCGGTATACGAAAATGTATAATGACTTGAAGCGTTCTCTTGGTGGCACGGTATGAAACGAGATATATCGAATTTGTTTCAAGGTGTTTAATATGTCAACAAGTCAAAGCCAAACATCGGTGCCTTCTAGATTACTTCAATGATCATGATACGAATGGAAATGGGATAGAATCACTATGGATTTTGTATACGGGTTGCCTATGACATCGAGCAAGAAAGATGCAATCTGGGTTATAGTAGATAGGTGACCAAATCAGCTCATTTAAATGCTCGGTTAGTATGGATTTTCACTTGATAAACTTGTTGAGTTGTATATATCTCAAATCGTTATATTACATGGTGTCTTTGAGTTCTATTATCTCACGGGGACCGAGATTCACATCACGATTGTGGAAGAAGTTACAGGATGCTCTAGGTACTAAACTTCATTTTAGCACCGCCTTTCACCCATGAACAGACGATCAATCGGCGAACCATTCAAACACTTGAGGACATGTTGAGATGTTGCGTTCTCGAGTTTGAAGGTGCGTGGGAAAAATACTTACCTTTGATTGAATTTGCCTATAATAACAATTTTCAATCGAGTATCAAAATGGCACTCTATGAAGCTCTATATGGCTGCAAGTGTAAACGCCATTATCTTTGACCGAGCTCGGTGAGAACAAGATACAAGGGTTGATTTGATTAAAGAGATGAATGAAAGTGGCTACAATCAAAGATAGTTTGAAAGTCGCATCGATCGTCAAAAGTCTTACGCTGATTTGAAGCGTAAAAATATAGAATTTCAAGTTGGAGATCGGGTATTCTTTAAAGTATCTCTGTGGAAGAGGGTAATTCGTTTTGGTCGGAAGGGCAAACCGAGTCAAAGATTTATCGGACCGTATGAAATCATCGAGCGTATTGGGCTGTTGCTTATAGATCGAAGTTGCCCTACGAATTAGAAAAGATGCACGATGTATTTCACGTTTGATGCTTCGTGAATCTGATCGGATCCGTCACATGTGATTGCTCCATCCGAGATTGAAATTCAACCCAATATGACGTATGAGGAAGAACCGATCGTACTTTAGCTCGGGAAATGAAAGAGTTAAGAAACAAAAGATTCCATTAGTGAAAGTAATATGGAATCGCACGAGTTGAAGAGGCTACGTGGGAGCTCGAGGACTCAATGAGGCAACAATATCCGAGCGTTGTTTAACGGTAAGAATTTTTGGGGACGAAAATCCTTAAGGGGAGAGTTATATGAGACCAAATTTGACCCTAATTGGAGCAGTGGTTTCGGGACCACGAATCGAGTCCGAGAAATATTTTAATATTATATTTTGTGTTTATTATATGTGAATTAATGTATGTGAAAGTCTCGTAGAAAAATTTTATCGTTTGTGTGTTTAATTTAGAAAAAGGACTTAATCGCGTAAAAAGTAAAAGTTGCATGCTATAGTGTAAAGTGCTAGAATGATGATGGCTTTTTAAGATGAGGTGTTAAATGGGTAAATAACCCATTTTTAAGTTAGTGGATGCTATATGACAAGATTAACCTTTAGTTTTATATTATATAATTTTATATTATAAGGTTAAATAGGTAATTAATTAAATGTTATAATATATGTTAAATAAAACATGAGAAAAGCCATTATCATCTTATTTTCCTTTCATGGCCGAATGTGTTAAAGAAAAATGAGAAAACCTTGTTTAAATTTCGGCACTTTAAAGCTTAAAATCAAGATCAAGAGCAAAGAAAAACAGAATTGGATCGGGGAAAGACGAAAGTTCTCGAATAGTCGGTCTAAGTTGTCTGTCCACAGTCGAGGTAAGTTCTTAAGTTAAAGTATATTAAAGAGATAAATATGAATATGTTCAATGATATTATTTGATTAATTTGAGTAAGGAAATAGGTCATAGCCGAATGTAAATGCTCTATATTGGATTGGATATGCTGAAATGCAATGTGAATTGGTACATTTGATATGATATGTGAATGTGGTTTATGTGTATGAATTGATAGTGATGTAAGTGTTAAGGAATATAAGTTGATGAATTGATTTGATAAATAGATCGGGCTTATTGCCTAAAGAGTGCTTAGTCTTAGGTGATATATTCGAGCTTTGTGCCTAGCAGCTTAGTCTTGTGATATATTAGGGCTTTGTGCCTAGCGGGCTTAATCTTGGTGATATATTCGAGCTTTGTGCCTAGCGAGCTTAGTCGATGATATATTCGGAGCTTCGTGCCTAGCAGAGCTTAGTGCCTTGATATATTCGGGCTTTGTGCCTAGCGTGCTTGATCTTGGTGATGCGTTTTAAATGAAGAAACCCTAAATTACTCAAGGTGAAACGCAGTTAATGTATCAAGTAAATGCTCGAGTAAGCGTAAGTCTTTGTTTTTTTATTCACCGAGAGCCGTAAGTTATGTCTAATATTAAATGAGTCTCGAATGATACGGTAGAAATGGTATAATGTGAAATTGAACTTATGATCAAAAGTATGAGTAGTATGTGATTGAAATTGAGATTGTATAAAATATTTTGGTAGACTTGATTATGAATAGAAATATTCATTGAAATATGACTTTGATTGGGATAATATAGACAGCGTGAATGGTGGATGTATATGATTGAAATAATGTGATTAATGTGATACATATACCTTGTGTTTGATATAATATAAGTTTAAGGTAAGCAGGTGAAACAATTAGGTTAATGAACTATGGTATTCGCCTTCCATAAATTCATGTATTAAAATATTTATTTTTCATTGTTAATGGTAACTATTATATATACATGTATTGGTGTTTGGACATTGTATTACCATTAACTTAAAACTTACTAAGCTAGTGGGCTTACTCATGCGTGTTTGTATTTACATTTTATAGGTCATTGATTCAACTACGGGCTCGGGGATCATCAAGAAAGTCGACCACACTATCACTCTCTTTGGTATATATATGTTTTGCATACTTTTTGAGTCAAAGGCATGTATAGGCTTTATTTTGATAAGAAATGAATGATGTTCGAATTTGTAAATGTATATATATATGGCCTTGCGGATAAGGCTGTTACTTTTGGGTTTAAGTATTGTTTATATGTTTGATATAATGGTCCGTTTTAAATCTTTAGTATAAGGCGTATGCTTATAATGCATGGAAGTTAAAAGTATTTGTATAGAAGTGATTATATATATATATATATATATAAGTTAACTCGTTGGATTCGTTGTTAATGATAAGTATAAGTAGTTACAGATTTTGGAAAAGTGATAATAAATGTTTGGTCAAGGCATAGTTTATATGCTTGTGTTTGTAGGTTAAGTTGGCTTTGAGACCTATGTTTATGTATGGTTAATTGTAGTACAAATAAGTAATGTAAATTTTGCATGAATGATGAAAGTTTGGTTAGCACGTTCAATCTTTGATTTATGCATATTACGATATAGGTATATATATATATATATATATATATGAAGTGTATTGTCTCTTAGTCTATAGGTGTAATGTCAAGTAATGTATGCATGCAGTTGTAATGGTGCTTATTAGTAGTTCTAATTACAGGGTTCGGTGTGCTTTGGTTTAAATGAAATAGTACGTGAGGCATGTTGGCATAAAATGTATACAAAGGAGTGGTACTAATTAGGTGTTTATATCATAGATTAAAATAGATAATTATGCTAATAATGAGGAAAGAAATATATTGTTTGATCATTTTGTAATTGTGGATGATTACATTGAGTATGATTTTAACTAGTATATTAAGTATACTTATATATATATATATATATTATTATGCCTATGAGCTTTATCATTTAGGATATGATTTAATTAATTGAAAAAGATTGGGCTATCAGTGGCTTTGTAACCCTAATCCGTGATGAATCTGAGTTAATGGGTGTTACAATCGTAATTATGATTAGTGACATTTATATCTTCATTAGAATTTTTAGAACTACTACTACTTTCTTTAGTATCATATGTCAACATCACTACACCAAAACAGACTTTTAGCGGCGTTTTTAGTGGCATTTTAATAAAAAAACACCGTAAATATTATACGTTAGCGGCGTTTGAAAGAAAACGCCGTAAAAAGTTGAGCAATAGCGTTTATTTCCAAAAGCGCTAAAAGGATAAATAGCGATGTTTTTTCCCAAACGCGCTAAAGATCCGAGCATTAGCGGCGCTTTTAAAAAACGCTAAAGATCGAGCATTAGCGCGCTTTTAGAAAAATGCCGCTAAAGATCGAGCATTAGCGGCGCTTTTACAAAAAACGCTAAATGAAGAGTATTAGTGGTAACTTTAAAACGCGCAAAGATGTTAATCAATACAACGACGTTTTTTGTTGGTTCACGGGTTTAGGGTTTAAGGTTTATTGAATGTAGATAGAATATCAAATTTGATTTAATCATTAAAAATATATAAAATATATGCTATAAAAATGGTGAGATTGCATTTTTAATTACAAATTAATTTTATTTTGCTATTTGAAATGACTTAATTATGAAAAGTTACAAATTGATAACTAAACTCTTTAGAAGTTTTGCTTTATCGAAACCCTAAACCCTAACTATTTATATTAATTAAAATACAATTATTTTAATTAAATATTTATATTCTTCAAAAAAATAATGACACGAGAAAAAATTGAAAATGAAAACATAGAAAAATATCGTTAAAAATTAAAAATTAAAATAGTATTATTTAAAATAAATTTAACTTTAAGGTTAAAATGCGATGTAAGTTTAACTTTAAGGTTTGATTGTTAAATCAGTAGTTATGAAAAGCGTTGCATGAAACACCCCAAACTCGGCCCACGAGCCTTGACCGGATCTGGTATGTTCCCCGGTGTAAACCGTTTCAAATTCTTTTGTTACTTAGGAAAAACTTGTGTGATTTGGAAGAAAGATTGTTTTGGGTTGGGCTTGAGTTGATAACAAGTTTATTTCATTATTAAAATCCTTTACTTTAGGTGACAAAACGTTTAGGCTTTGTTTAAAAATAAATTTACTTAATCTTTTAATAAATAAAAGTTTGTAAGCTTAATAAATAAAAACAAAATAAAATAGTTCTACTAAGGCCTTATTACATCAAATAATTCCCAAAATTTAAATTCTAAATACTTAAAGTAAAATAGTCTAAATAAAAGAAAATCGAACTTCACATGGCCTCCACTAAGCATCATGTCGGCCCGGTCCATCATTGGTCGTCACCTGAAAAGTAATCCCACAGCAGGGGTGAGTCAATAGACTCAATGTGTAACCAACACTAAAATTTAATATTTCAGGCATACAAGTATCATACATGTTCATAAAGCATTTAAACAATATGATGCAACCTAGAACCCAAACCTATATGCCATCCGCTACACACCACCGTACCATCACTCGCACAGTAGGGACTACTAAGTTAACCCTCCTTCCGCTACACTCCATATCGCGGTCTTAGGTCACCGTATTCGTGGTCTTAGGTCACCACGTTCAGATTTCGTGGTCTTAGGTCACCATATTGATTCATGTGGTCTTAGGTCACCACATTCAGATATCACGGTCTTAGGTCACCGTGTTTGTGGTCTTAGGTCACCACATTCACTTCCCTTTTCATATAACCCATATGCCCCATATTTCATACACAATATGCAAAATCATGCCTTAATTCACATTCTTATCACTTTTCACATGTTAAAAATAACATATATTCATATTCCTAGTAGGAGTAGGAAGCGTTTTAGTACTTTGTACCATAGTATGGTACCTTAGCCATATTCACATTCTTATAAACATACACATTTAATTTAAAACATAGCCATGAACATATTAAAACTTAGGGTAGGGTACACACTGATTCGCTTAACGATTTCACTTGAAATCCCAAATTCGATCTTAGATCTTTAACTCCCTACATTCGCCCATATTAAATATTTAATGAAAAACTCATTCACATAAAACCAAATCCTAGTAGGATTTGTGTACTAAAACTTACCTTAATATCGATTTGCTTATTACTCAAATCCAGAAAACTTTGTTATTCTTCTCCTTGTATTCGCCAAACTTTGGATCTCTACATAGGTTAGTTTTGCTTTTCAACAATTATGAAATAGATCTAGATATCCAAAATAGGCCTTGGCGAACATACCTATGTGCTTACCTTGTGTATTTTAAATCCCGAAATTCACCAAATAACTAGGAACACGCGCCTATGGTGTACCTTCGGAAAGAACTTCTCCTTCTTATAGTTGACTTAAACAAATCCGAAAAGATCTCTTCAAAGTTTGACAACAAGATATTAATGGGGTTAGTCCTAAATTTCGCAAATCTTAAAAGAAAAGGATGAAACCGAATGAGATCTTATCCTTACTTGAAGAAATCGATTGCACCTTCACTTCAACCTTGAGAGATTCGGTTATGGCTAGATGATGATCTCACAACTTTCAGATTTTGGAGGATTAGAAAGAAAGAGAAGGAAGAATAAAGATGGAGGATTGGCTAGAACACAAGGTATTTGACTTGGCAAAAATAAAAGAAGAAGAAGATTTGGTGAAGAGAATTGACGAGGCTTTCAAAGAACATAAAATAATGCGAATGGCCTCTCTTTTCCTTTTATAGCCTAAATTACTAACTTAGAATCCCTTACTTGGCCATCACTCTTCTATTTTGATAGCTTTATCTCTTTAATTATCACCTAAAATAAAATATAATTCAGCAACTATCCTTACTTAGCGAAATTATTAAACTCAAAGTCCCTTACTTGGCCATCACTTCTCCCTTATTTTCCTAATTGAAGAATAATTCCTCATTTATCTCTTGAAAATAATCTAAAATAAATCCATTATTTATCCCTAATTAGTCAAATTTAAAGAGAATGAAACTCCTCTTTTGCAAGCCTTGTGTCAATCCACCTCAGTGCTTCTAGAAGCAAAAATAAAACTTCTTTTATTTTCTTCCTAAGTGACTCGATCCTGGCCCAAATACACTTGCATGTGGCGCCATTTCCAGAGGCCCTAAGTGGCATCTTGAGCCACTTTTTCCTAGCTTTGTTTGTGTGTCAAATTTCAGATACTTTTCTCTTAAGGCCACCTTGCCTTAATTTCCTCTTTAAACTTTAAAACTCGACATTTCTAAGTCATTTCTAAGTTTCCAAAAATTTTCGTTTGGCTCTTTAAACTTGACATTTCCTTACATTTCCTAGTTTCCAGAAATGTTCACTTTCCTCTTTTGAATCATTTCTAAATCATTTCTCACATTTCCCTACATTTCCTTACATTTCCATACATTTCCTTACATTTCCATACATTTCCATACATTTCCATACATTTCCTTACATTTCCCTACATTTCCTTACATTTCCATACATTTCCTCACATTTCCATACATTTCCATACATTTCCTTACATTTCCAAGGTTCTAAAAATGCACACCACATATCACAGTAAACATGCTATTTCATAAAATTAAGCAAAAATGCACACAATGGGATTGAACCTCTCCCTCAACGTACTTCACTTGATGCCATAACCCTTGCACCTTAGGTGGCATCCCTTGCCACTTTTCCACATCACTTTGTTTTTAACTTAAAACCAATAATTGTCCAAAGATTTCTCTTCCATCCTAGGATTTTAAAACCCTTAATTCACTTCCAAACACCGCCAAAACCTACTACTCATGAATTATGCACAAACGCATAACCCCTAATCTAGGATGTTACAGTTCTACCCTCCTTAAAATAATTTCGTCCTCGAAATTACTTACTATGATCGTACAATCCTTCTCACCGACTATGCTTACGCCTGCGACTCGATCTTAATAGAACCATCATACTTTCCGGGCACAATCTCTAAGTTCACGTCCCTCGTAACTCATTTCTAACGTCGCGATTTAATCGATTAAGAAGTTTTATGTATTAAAAAATTTGTTTCAGCGATTAACCGATAAGAAGTTTTATGGAAAGAATTTTTTTAGAAGTGGTTCTTCAGTATTCATACATGCACACAGTCTTTACATTCATACATCCATCAATCAATTATGAACTTTCGTTCATTCGAGAAATGTTGTAGTTTTCATTGTTGTTGTTTTCCACTACCCGGGGTATTTTCATAATTTGTCCTCTGAGTATTTTTCGCAATTTATCGAAACAAGGTTCCTTGGTGTTTTTGTCAATGAGGTATCTTGGAAATTTTGCATTCCGGGGTGTTTTGGAAAATTTTGAAATCAGGGTATTTTGGTAATTAACCCGGGTGAATTTGTAAATCTTAATAAATCACGGATATTTTGGAATTTACAAAACTTGAGGGTTGTTTTTGAGAATTTGTTTTCCAAATCAGTGTTGTTGCAAAAATTTTTTGAAGATCGGGGGTCGTTCTGGTAATTTTGTAACTCAGGGTATTTCGGTAATTTGCAGGGTAAGGGTAATTTCGTAATCTCTTCTAAAATTAGGGTACTTTGTCATTTTGCAAATTAGGGTTTTGAACATTTTATAACGTAATGAAATTTTGATAGGGCTGTGGGTATTTTAAAAATTTCATAAACCAAGGGCATTTTGTAATTTTACCATTAGGGGTATTTTGTAATTTTATAAATCTAAAATATTTCAAGAAAATTTTATAAAATAATCTTTTTCAAATCAAGAAAATAATTTAGAAATTTTAAAACTAGGGTTTTCATAAATACGGCTAGTCCCTTTCGGGTTTTAGTTAGGGGTTTAGCAGTGTATAAATCCTCTTGGTTAGGGTGAACCGAGGCTACGCACTGTAGGATTCGAGTGGAGGAGGTGAGTCACTAGGACCTGCTTAAATACCAAGCTCCCACCAAACCAATCCTGAACATGCGTACCATGGTTGCCACACCCTAACTCGGTGACTTAATCATGGGTTTGTTTAATTAGATATTTAAGTCTTATGTATTTGTTGGCGTACACTAGTCCTAGGATTCAAATACTTATCAGACTAATCTACGTTTCCATAAAAGCCCATACATTTCACATATTCAAATCACTTCAGAAGTCAGAAGTACTTACCTAGTGGACTGCGGGTCGGAGACTTAGTGAGCCATGCCAGAAAATCCTGCTTATTTCATAAGATACTTTATAAAGCTTATTTGGGCTCAATTTGAAAACGTTTTGGGCCTTAGCCCATAGGCAAAGAGTTTAAAACTGGGCTCTGATACCAAATTGAAACACCCCAAACCCAGCCCACGAGCCTTGATCGGATCTGGTATGTTCCCCGGTGTAAATCGTTTCAAATTCTTTTGTTACTTAGGAAAAACTTGTGTGATTTGGAAGAAAGATCGTTTTGGGTTAGGCTTGAGTTGATAACAAGTTTATTTCATTATTAAAATCCTTTACTTTAGGTGACAAAACGTTTAAGCTTTGTTTAAAAATAAATTTACTTAATCTTTTAATAAATAAAAGTTTGTAAGCTTAATAAATAAAAACAAAATAAAATAGTTCTACTACTACCTTATTACATCAAATAATTCCCAAAATTTAAATTCTAAATACTTAAAGTAAAATAGTCCAAATAAAAGAAAACTGAACTTCACATGGCCTCCACTAAGCATCTGTAGGCAGGTCCATCATTGGTCGTCACCGAAAAGTAATCCCAGCACGGGTGAGTCAATAGACTCAATGTGTAACCAACACTAAAATTTAATATTTAGGGCATACAAGTATCATACATGTTCATAAATCATTTAAACAATATGATGCAAACCCGAACCCAAACCTATATGCATCCGCTACACACCACCCGTACCATCACACACACCAGTGGGACTACTAAGTCAACCCTCCTTCCGCTACACTCCATATCGCAGGTCTTAGGTCACCGCATTCGTGGTCTTAGGTCACCACGTTCGATTTACGTGGTCTTAGGTCACCACATTGATTCTTTGTGGTCTTAGGTCACCACATTCGAGATATCACGGTCTTAGGTCACCGTGTTTGTGGTCTTAGGTCACCACATTCACTTCCCTTTTCATATAACCCATATGCCCCCATATTTCATACACAATATGCAAAATCATGCCTTAATTCACATTCTTATCACTTTTCACATGTTAAAAATAGCATATATTCATATTCCTAGTAGGAGTAGGAAGCGTACCTTAGTACTTTGTACCATAGTATGGTACCTTAGCCATATTCACAATCTTATAAACATACACATTTAATTTAAAACATAGCCATGAACATATTATGGTACCTTAGCCATATTCACATTCTTATAAACATACACATTTAATTTAAAACATAGCCATGAACATATTAAAACTTAGGGTAGGGTACACACCTGATTCGCTTAACGATTTCACTTGAAATCCGAATTTCGATCTTAGATCTTTAACTCCCTACATTCGGCCCATATTAAATATTTAATGAAAAACTCATTCGGCCATAAAACCAAATCCTAGTAGGATTTGTGTACTAAAACTTACCTTAATATCGATTTGCTTATTACTCAAATCCCGAAAACTTTGTTATTCTTCTCCTTGTATTCGCCAAACACTTTGGATCTCTACATAGGTTAGTTTCACTTTTCAACAATTATGAAATAGATCTAGATATCCAAAATAGGCCTTGTCCGAACATACCTATGTGCTTACCTTGTGGATTTTAAATCCCAAAATTCACCGAATAACTAGGAAACACATGGCCTATGGTGTACCTTCGGGAAAAGAACTTCTCCTTCTTGTAGTTGACTTAAACAAAACCGCAAAAGATCTCTTCAAAGTTTACGCAACAAGATATTAATGGGGTTAGTCCTAAATTTGATAAATCTTAAAGAAAAGGATGAAACCGAATGAGATCTTATCCTTACTTGAAGAAATCGATTACACCTTCACTTCAACCTTGAGGAGATTGGTTATGGCTAGATGATGATCTCACAACTTTCAGATTTTGGAGGATTAGAAAGAAAAGAGAAGGAAGAATAAAGATAGAGGATTAGGCTAGAACACAAGGATTTCGACTTGGCAAAATAAAAGAAGAAGAAGATTTGGTGAAGAGAATTCGACAGAGGCTTTCAAAGAACATAAAATAATGCAGAATGGCCTCTCTTTTCCTTTTATAGCCGAAATTACTAACTTAGAATCCCTTACTTGGCTATCACTCTTCTATTTTGATAGCTTTATCTCTTTAATTATCACCTAAAATAAAATATAATTCAGCAACTATCCTTACTTAGCCAAAATTATTAAACTCAAAGTCCCTTACTTGGCCATCACTTCTCCCTTATTTTCCTAATTGAAGAATAATTCCTCATTTATCTCTTGAAAATAATCTAAAATAAATCCATTATTTATCCCCTAATTAGCGAATTTAAAGAGAATGAAACTCCTCTTTGCAAGCCTTGTGCCGTCCACCTCTGTGCTTCTAGAAGCAAAAATAAAACTTCTTTTATTTGCTTCCTAAGTGACTCGATCCACGGCCCAAATACACTTGCATGTGGCGCCATTTCGAGAGGCCACAGAGTGGCATCTTTCAGCCACTTTTTCCTAGCTTTGTTTGTGTGTCAAATTTCACATACTTTTTTCTCTTAAGGCCACCTTGCCTTAATTTCCTCTTTAAACTTTAAAACTCGACATTTCTAAGTCATTTCTAAGTTTCCAAAATTTTCGTTTGACTCTTTAAACTTGACATTTCCTTACATTTCCTAGTTTCGAAATGTTCACTTTCCTCTTTTGAATCATTTCTAAATCATTTCTTACATTTCCTACATTTCCTTACATTTCCATACATTTCCTTACATTTCCATACATTTCCATACTTTTCCATACATTTCCTTACATTTCCCTACATTTCCTTACATTTCCATACATTTCCTTACATTTCCATACATTTCCATACATTTCCTTACATTTCCAAGGTTCTAAAATGCACACCACATATCACAATAAACATGCTATTTCATAAAATTAAGCAAAATGCACACAATGGGATTGAACCTCTTCCCTCAACGTACTTCACTTGATGCCATAACCCTTGCACCTTAGGTGGCGTCCCTTGCCACTTTTCCACATCATTTCTTGTTTTTAACTTAAAACCAATAATTGTCCACACTTTCTCTTCCATCCTAGGATTTTAAAACCCTTAATTCACTTCCAAACCGCTAAAACCTACTACTCATGAATTATGCACAAATGCATAACCCCTGATCTAGGATGTTACATTGTAACACCCCAAACCCGGCCCACAAGCCCTGATCGGATCTGGCATGCTCCTTAAGCAAAACATAGTTAAGTCTCGTATGACATTTTAAAAATCGTGGTGGTTTCGAAGAAGAATAGATTCGGGTTGTTCTCAAGTTAAAAATCGAGTTGTAATTTAATTTTGTACTAAATCGATAATTTCATATTTTAAGAGTTACAAGTTAAAAAAATACCAAATTTTAGAGTTTATTTTTTTTTTGTAACTTGAAAAACCGTAGGTAATTGAGTTTCAAAACAATTGATGTTGTTCGTATCATATCAGAAATTTAAAACGCAAAGAAAATAAAACAGTTAAGTAATAATGGCCTTATTACATCAAAATATAACCCAAAATAAATAGATATAAACTTAATAAGAAAACCGAAAATCTGAGCTGTGCATGGCCACCACTAAGCCCTGTAGGCCGGTCCATTCATTGAGTGCCATCGCAAAAGTTAGCCCACGAAGGGTGAGTCAACAGACTCAGTGTGTAACTACCAACACAGAATCCCAAAACATACAAGGCATATTAAATCACCTAAAATAATTGTAAACCATGATGCAACCCAAACCACCTAGATCCAACCTCTACACATCACCCGTACCTACCGATCACACCGTGGGGATTACTAAATTGACACTCCATCCGCTACACACCATCGAAGGCAGTCACTGCGGTCAATTGCACAGCACCCTTATAATCGTGGGATAGCCACCAGATAATGTGACAGAGTCACCAGATTCATATTATGTGACATGGTCACCAGATAATATGGTAAAAACCACCAGAACACTTCCCCTTTATCATTATCACCCATATGCCCATGCAACATACATAACATACGAATAACATGCATTATACCCTACCCCATAGCCATAACGATATTTCTCATATATCCATATTCATATTTTGTAAACTTTACTTAACTGAGAGTTAGGGGTAACGTACCTGAATGCACTGTACCATGGAATGGTACCCTTAGCCATATTCATGCATAGCTTTATTAACATATACAAATAAATTTTATTGTTAATTGGGAATTTAGGGTGGGTTACACACATGATTACTCGTAGATCTAATCGAAATCCCAAAAATCCCGATCTAATGCTCTAGATCCCCCTTTTTTTTCCTTGCTACCGATTTGGTTACCAACCAAATCCCAAAACTTCGTGATGTTTCCCCCCTTACAATCGGCTAGATTGCTTAGCCAAATCCAGAAGATCTTGATCGTCTAAATCCCGAATCCATCACTTGTCTGTGGAGTCTGTCGAAATTCCTATATGATATATGTTAGATTCGATTCTAACATTTAATAAACCAAAGTAAATGGCCTTCGGCCTAAGATCACACTTCACTTACCTTGGGTATTCAAATCCCGGATGATCTCCCCCTAATCGTTGTCTACAAAAGAATCCTCAAATCCCCTTCAAGGTTTCTACCAATTGAGAATAAGAGGATTAGATCCTTAGATTCGCTAATCCAAAAGAAAAGAAAGAAAAACAAATGACTGTTGATCCTTACCCCTAATGTTGAAATCGATTGCACTCTTGCTTAGAACCACAGAGGAATTCGGCTACTATAGGAAAGTGATTGACTTTGAAGGAGAAATAGATGAAGAAATCGGCTAGATGGTGAATGTTTCGGCTTTAAGGATTTGCGAAAAAGAAAAGAGAATGAGGGACACAAGATTCGGCTAATACTCCCAATGAAGATGGGATATTCGGCCACCAAAAGAATAGGTATAAACTTGCGGTTGAGAGAAAGGAAAGAAGTATAGAAGAAAGCTAAAAGAATTCGGCAATGGTGAGATTGAGAAGGGTGCTTTGGCTTTTAGAGGATGAGTGAAGAAAGAGTAAGATGAGAAGAGAATGCACAAATGGTTTTGGTTTTTGGTCAAGAGAGAAAAAGGTGCATAAGTGATCTCCTATTTCGGTTCCACAAGAAAAAAAACACAAGTTTTCGAGACAAAGAAATCGCACAAAAAGAATGCCTAAACTTCACTATGCATATTCGGCTTCCTCCCCCTTCAACATGACCGAAATTTACACCAAAGGAATCCCTTGGCCGGCCAACTCTTCTTCCCCCTATCAGCTTCCTTCTTTTTCTCCTATTTTTCCTCTTCTTTACTCATTCAAAATAATTTGAATGAGTCAACTCTATCTCCTCCTTTGGTCAATTTTAAGAGAATATGACCAAGTCTCATCCTCATCCACTTAAAGTCCTTCGCCGTCCATCACTACTCCTCTTTGCTGAAAAATTCAAGCCCAAAATGTTGCTTATGATGTTCGAACCTAAGCCCCCTTTCACTGCTTGCAGCGTCACCTTTCAAGGCCCTAAGTGGCATCTCCCTTGCCACTTCGCCAACTGAATTCTTGTGTCTAAAATCCCATACAATTTTTCTTAAGGCCTATCTTACTTAGCTCCATTTTAAGACTCAAAATCTAATATTTTTCTAAGGCATTCTCCTACATTCTAAAGTTCCCGAAGTCCCCAAAACATATTCAAACCACACATAGGCATGCTACCACATACATTTAAGTTAAAATGCATAACCCCTAAACCCCGGATGTTACAGTTCTACCCCTTTAAAATAATTTCGACCCCAAAATTACATGGCTAAAATAAGTGAGGGAATTGCTGTCGCATCGCTTCCTCTGGCTCCCACGAGGCTTCTTCCAATCCATGGTTACGCCACAGCACTTTGACTAGAGGGACTGATTTTCTCTGAAGCACCTTCACATCCCGTTCCAGAATCTGAATCGGCTCTTCCTCATAGGATAGATCTGATCTCGGCTCCACCTCCTCAATCGGTATCACATGAGATGGATCCAATCAATAACGACGTAGCATCGAAACGTGGAACACATCGTCTATCTGCTTCAACTCCGAAGGTAACTCTAACTGATATGCAACTGGTCCAACCCGCTTTAGAATCTGATAAGGTCCTATAAACCTAGGACTTAACTTTCCCTTGCGACCAAATCTCATTACCTTCTTCTATGGCGAAACTTTGAGAAACATCTGATCTCCCACAGCAAACTCAATCTCCTTCCGCTTAAGATCTACATACGACTTTTGCCTGTCAGATGCCTCCTTCAACCGTGTCTGAATCACTTTAACCTTCTCTTCAGATTCTGCCACAATCTCTGGACCCAAAACCTGACGTTCTCCCAATTCCGTCCAACATGTAGGAGTGCGACACTTCTGTCCATACATCGCTTCGTACGGTGCCATCTGAATACTTGCCTGATAGCTATTATTGTACGCAAATTCTGTTAAAGGCAAGAACTCCTCCCAACTCCCTCTGAAGTCTATCACGCAACCCCTCAACATATCCTCCAGGACTTGAATTACCCGCTCAGATTGACCGTCCGACTGCGGAAGCCGTACTGAAATCCAACCTGGTGCTCAAAGCTTGATGTAGCGCCTTCCAAAACTGAGACGTAAACCTCGAATCCCTATCCGAGATAATCAACACCGGCACTCCGTCTAGCCTCACGATTTTTGCTACATACAACTTTGCTAATTTTTGTAGAGAATAGTCAACCCGTACCGGTATAAAATGTGCAGACTTCATCAACCGATCTACTATCACCCATACCGAGTCCTTCTTAGTAGGCGTAAGGGGAAGCCCACTAACGAAGTCCATGGTAATTCTCTCCCACTTCCATTGTGGAATCTTTATCGGCTGAAGCAACCCTGACGGTACTTGGTGTTCAGCCTTGACTTGCTGACACGTTAAGCACTTCCCTACAAACTCTGTAACTTCTCGGTTAAGACCAGGCCACCAAAACTATTCCCATAAATCCTTGTACAACTTGCTTCCTCCAGGATGCATAGCATAAGGGCTACTATGCGATTCCCGAAGAAT
Source organism: Gossypium rotundifolium (assembly GCA_025506655.1). Classification (NCBI taxonomy): domain Eukaryota; kingdom Viridiplantae; phylum Streptophyta; class Magnoliopsida; order Malvales; family Malvaceae; genus Gossypium; species Gossypium rotundifolium. The sequence goes on from CP106733.1 coordinate 39,699,621, forward strand.
TTTCTGTCTTAACTCCTCATCCTTTGGCATGCAGACCTTTCCCCGAAAACACAGCATTCCATCGCTGTTTACACCAAAATTTTCCAATTTCCCATTTTGTACTTGTAGCAGCTTAGTACTTAACTCTCCGTCTGCCAGTTGTTTCTTCTTAACCTGACTTAGCCATGTCGGCTTCACTTGCAATTTCGCTAGCAAACTTCCATCATCATAGAGACTCAAATGTACAAATATTGCCCTTAACTCTGTCACTACTTTCCGACTTAGAGCATCCGCCACAACATTCGCCTTGCCCAGGTGATACTCTATTGAGCAATCATAATCTTTCAACAACTTCACCCATCTACGCTGTCTCAAATTCAGCTCTTTCTGAGTCAACAAATACTTCAGGCTCCTGTGGTCCGTGTAGATCACTGACCTTTCTCCATACAAGTAGTGCCTCCATACTTTCAGAGCGAAAACTACTGCCGCCAACTCCAGATCATACGTCAGATAGTTAACCTCATGTGGCCTCAATTGTCGAGACGCATAAGCGACCACTTTTCCGTCTTGCATAAGGACACATCCTAATCCTGTATGGGAAGCATCACAATATACCACGTAGTCCTTCCCTGCTTCAGGCTGAATCAAAATCGGAGCCTCTATCAATACCTTCTTAAGCTTCTCGAAACTCTCTTGCTGCTTATCTGTCCATACGAAAGGCACCTCATTTCTCAACAACTTCATCAAAGGTGCCGCTATTGACGAGAACCCTTTGACAAATCTCCTGTAGTAGCCTGATAACCCTAAGAAACTACGAACTTCAGCCACAGACTTGCGTGGTTTCCAATCCAGTACTGCCTCAATCTTCCGAGGATCCACCCTTATCCCCTCGGCAGACACCACATGCCCTAAGAACGTAACTTCCTTAGCCAAAATTCGCACTTGCTGAACTTGGCATATAACTTCTTTTCCCTTAATACTTGCAACACAACTCAGAGATGCTCATCATGTTCTTCCTCGGACTTGGAATACACTAGGATATCTTCTATGAACACAACAATGAACCGGTCCAGGTAGGGTTGGAAAACTCGGTTCATCATGTTTATGAACGCGACTGGGGCATTTGTGAATCCGAACGGCATTACCAAGAACTCATAATGCCTGTAACTTGTCCGAAAGTCGTCTTATGGATATCGACCTCCTTCACCTTAAGTGGTGATATCGACCTTAGATCTATCTTGAAAATATTATGCCCCTTGTCGATCGAACAAGTCATCTATCCTTGGCAATGGATACTTGTTCTTGATGGTCACTTATTCAACCGCCATAATCTATGCACATGCGCATAGTCCCGTCCTTTTTCTTCACAAATAGGACCGATGCTCCCCATGGAGACACACTAGGTCGAATAAACCCACGATCGAGTAACTCTTAGATTTGGGCTTTGAGCTCTACTAACTCCTTTGGTGCCATTCAGTATGGAGCAATTGACACAGGAGATGTACCCGGTAATAAGTCAATTCCGAACTCCACCTCCCTATCCGGGGGTAACCCGGTAGCTCCTCCGGAAAGATATCCACAAATTCCCTTACTGTTCTAACTCCTCCTATAGCTGCTTCCTTAGCCTCTAAGGCACTGATCAACATCATAAAAGCTACACACCCTTTTCTCACCATCCTCTTTGCCTTAAGGGCAGATACCACATTTGACAAGTAATTCTGTCTCTCGCCTATCACCACAACTTCTTTGTCGTCAGGATTTCTTAACAACATGCGCTTAGTAGCACAATCCACATTCACATGGTACTTCACTAACCAATCCATACCTAAGATTAGATCAAACTCCTCAAATGGCAACTCTATTAAGTCAGCTGGAAACTGCGCTCCTTGAACTTCCAAAGGTACTGCCCTAAAGAGTTTGTCTAATACCACTGATTACCCTAAAGGACTAAGTACAGTCATCTTCCTAGGCACAGTTTCAGAGTTTACATGCAGAGTTCCAGACACCTTACTAGCAATGTATGAATGAGTTGACCCAATATCTATCAACGCAATAAAGAGTAATCTAGAGATAAGGAACATACCTGTTATGACATCAGGTGCGTCACCATCCTCCCTCCGATGAACTGCATATACTAGACCCACCTGTCTCGCCTCTGTGTTACCATCACCTCCGCCTTGTTCCCCATCCTCTTCGAACCATTACCTCGCCGGTAGAACCACGACCCCATGGTGGTTGCCGCTCACCTCTCCCACTGATTAGGACCACGACTTCATCGGGTCGGCTCCCGTGTGTTTTCATGGGACAGTCTCTAATCATGTGATCCTTGGATCCACACTTGAAACATCCTCCCTTCTTCTTCCAACACTCTTCCAAGTGCATCTTTCCACACCGAGCACAAGTACGACATCGTCCTCCGTAATAACTTGTCGACCTCGCGACCCATCCGTTCTAGGTCTCTTTGGATATTCCCAAATGACCTCGATGATCCAAACCTCTCTTTTGCTTATTCCCGTCGTGTTCTATCTCACGCACTCCTTAACTCCTTCAAGAACCTTTGCCTTTTCTACCAACATAGCAAACTCCGCGCCTGCGTGGGGCAATCAACAATCTCAGTCATCCCTTAGTCTATCCTCAAACCAGACACATCGTTCATGCTCAGAGCGACTATACCTCGAGCATATCGGCTCAACCTTAGAAATTCGCCTCAGACCGCTACATGACTTATTTCCCGAACCCACCTCGTAAACGCCTTCCTCTGCGCATCAACATACCGGTTCCAATATACTTCTTCCGACACGCTACCTTAAAATACTCCCAAGTGAGATCATCTCATCAGAGCACCATCCCTAACCGTGAGCCACCATTGATATGACTCATCGCGAGAAGCGACACTACCCCTTTCGGTTTCTCCTCAGACAGTCCAAATCATTCATAATTCACTTGTCATTTCTAACCAATACTCACCAGATTGGGTGCCACACCAGATATACCACGAAAAAACTCAACTCTATTAGCTCGAGTCGCCGGTACAAATTTCTGAGCTCCCATACCTCCACCTGCTCCAGCCACCCTCTCAAGTACTCGCAGATCGCTATGACATCGCATCATCTCCGTCGATCTCGATATTCAACACCAATAGCTGGTGGTGGCGGCATTTCATTCTCGGACCCTTGACCAGACCTAACGGGTTCAGACACAGTCATTCAGCCTCTACCACGGCTATGCACATTACGACCACGTCTTCTAGAACTCATCCTTCTGAGGTGTATTTATCTGATTAAGAATTTTATGAATTAATTTTTGTTCCACTGATTTATCGCGAATAGTCTTATGTTTAATAGTTCTAAAAAGTAGTTCTTTCGAATTCATACACACACACAGTCTCAAGTTCATTCATCCAATCATCAACATTCATGAACTTGCATCCATTACAGAAAAGTGTTATGGCTGTCATTGTTTTTGTTCTCCACTACCCAAGGGTATTTTCATAATTTGTCCTATAGGGGTATTTTGGTAATTTTCCAAATTAAGGTATTTGAAAATTTCGCAAAATAGAGATTTTTGGTATTTTTGCAAAATAGGAATACTTGGTCAGAAGATTCAAGGGTAATATGGTAATTTTATAAACTAAGGGTATTTTTTGTAATTTTACAAACTGGGGGTATTTCGATAATTTTGCAAAATATGGTTCTAGGTGATTTTACGAAATAAGGGTATTTTGAAAATTATTAATTCGGGGGTACTTCGGTAACTTTCCATACTGAGGGTATTTTGGTAATTTGTACAAGTTAGGGGTAATTTGGTCAATTTACAAATCAAGGGTATTTGGGTCATTTTTTAAATCAAGGGTACTTTGGTAATTTCAAAATCAAGTTTTAATGTTAGGGTTGTACAAAACAAGGTGATGGTCCCTTTCGGGTTTTAATTATCGATTTGCTTTGTGATTGAGTCCTCTTGGTTAGGGTGAACCGTCACACGCACTGTGTAGGATTCGAGCGGAGAGGAGGTGAGTCACTAGGACTACTTAAATACCAAGCTCCCCCTGAATCCAATCCTAGACATGCGCACAATAGTTGCCACACCCTTAACTCGGTGACTCACTCACTGTGTTTGTTTGGTTGGACTTTATATTTTATGTAATTCGGTGTTGGAGTAAGCTAATCCTAGGTTCAATAACTCCTAATCTACTAATCTACGTCCCTATAATTCCCACATACAAATCACACAAGGGTTAGGGTACTTACCGGTGGACTTGGCCGAGACTTAGGTGCCATGCCAGAAAACCTGCTCATTCTTTAGTAAGACCCAACTTCAAAATAAGAAAAACATTTTGGGCCCAAAAGCCCTCAAGGCCGAGTTTTGAATTGGGCTCAAATACTAAATTGCAACACCCCAAACTCCGCCCATAAGCCCTGACCGGATCTGGCATGCTCCTTAAGCAAAATATAGTTAAGTCTCGTATGACATTTTGAAAATCATGGTGGTTTCGAAGAAGAATAGATTCGAGTTGTTCTCAAGTTAAAAATCGAGTTGTAATTTAATTTTGTACTAAATCGATAATTTCATATTTCAAGAGTTACAAGTTAAAGAAATACTGAATTTTAGAGTTTTTTTTTGTAACTTGCAAAAACCGTAGGTAATTGAGTTTCAAAACAATTGATGTTGTTCGTATCATATCAGAAATTTAAAATGCAAAGAAAATAAAACAGTTAAGTAATAATGGCCTTATTACATCAAAATATAACCCAAAATAAATAGATATAAACTTAATAAGAAAACCGAAAATCTGAGCTGTGCATGGCCACCACTAAGCCCCTGCCGACCCGGTCCATTCACTGAGTGCCATCTGCAAAAAGTTAGCCCACTAAGAGTGAGTCAATAGACTCAGTGTGTAACTACCAACACAGACTCCCAAAACATACAAGGCATATTAAATCACCTAAAATAATTGTAAACCATGATGCAACCCAAACCACATAGATCCAACCTTTACACATCACCGTACTCTACCGATCACACCGTGGGATTACTAAATCGACCTCCATCCACTACACACCATCAAAGGCGCCATCTGCAATCAAGCGCACATCGCCTTATAATTGTGGCATAGCCACTGATAATGTGATGAGTCACCAGATTCATATTATGTGACATGGTCACCAGATAATGTGGTAAAAACCACCAGAATACTTCCCCTTTATCATTATCACCCATATGCCCATGCAACATACATAACATACAAATAACATGCATTATACCCTACCCCATAGCCATAACGATATTTCTCATATATCCATATTCATATTTTATAAACTTTACTTAACTGAGAGTTAGGGGTAACGTACCTGAATGCACTGTACAATGGAATGGTACCCTTAGCCATATTCATGCATAGCCTTATTAACATATACAAATAAATTTTATTGTTAATTGGGAATTTAGGGTGGGTTACACACCTGATTACTCGTAGATCTAATCGAAATCTTGAAAATCCCGATCTAATGCTCTAGATCCCCCTTTTTTTCCTTGCTGCTGATTTGGTTACCAACCAAATCTCAAAACTTCGTGATGTTTCTCCCCCTTACAATCGGCTAGATTGCTTAGCCAAATCCCGAATATCTTGATCGTCTAAATCCAAAATCTGTCACTTGTCTGTGGAGTCTGTCAAAATTCCTATATGATATATGTTAGATTCGATTCTAACATTTAATAAACCAAAGTAAATGGCCTTCGGCCTAAGATCACACTTCACTTACCTTGGCTATTCAAATCCCGAATGATCTCCCCCTAATCGTCGTCTACAAAAGAATCCCGAAATCCCCCTTCAAGGTTTCAGCCAATTGAGAATAAGAGGGATTAGATCCTTAGATTCGGCTATTCCAAAAGAAAAAGAAAGAAAAACAAATGACTGTTGATCCTTACCCCTAATGTTGAAATCGATTGCACTCTTGCTTAGAACCACAGAGGAATTCGGCTACTATAGAAAAGTGATTGACTTTCAAGGAGAAATAGATGAAGAAATCGGCTAGATGGTGAATGTTTCAGCTTTAAGGATTTGCGAAAAAGAAAAGAGAATGAGGGACACAAGATTCGGCTAATACTCCCAAGTGGAGATGGGATATTCAGCCACCAAAAGAATAGGTATAAACTTGCGGTTGAGAGAAAGGAAAGAAGTATAGAAGAAGGCTAAAAGAATTCGGCAATGGTGAGATTGAGAAGGGTGCTTTGGCTTTTAGAGGATGAGTGAAGAAAGAGTAAGATGAGAAGGGAATGCACAAATGGTTTTGGTTTTTGGTCAAGAGAGAAAAAGGTGCACAAGTGATCTCCTATTTCGGTTCCACAAGAAAAAGAACACAAGTTTTCGAGACAAAAAAATCACACAAAAAGAATGCCTAAACTTCACTATGCATATTCGGCTTCCTCCCCTTCAACATGATCGAAATTGACACCAAAGGAATCCCTTGGCCGGCCAACTCTTCTTCCCCCTATCAGCTTTCTTCTTTTTCTCCTACTTTTGTAACACCCCAAACCCGGCCCATGAGTCCTGATCGGATCTGGTATGTCACGGAGTAAATAATTTGAAACATTCAAGTGTCTAGTTAAAAAATGGCTAAGGTATTAAAGTAGGGTTTGATAAAACTCAGTTGGGATTATTTTTATAAACATGGTTGTGTTAAAAAACCCTTTGGAAACATTTGATCAATCAGAGTTATTGTTAACTTGGTAAATTTTGTTACCCGATGGTAACATCTTTGAAAACTCGTAAAAGTTACTTAATTGGAAAAGGTTGCTTTTAACCGATTTACTTAACATTTGTAATTTCATTTGTAATATAGCATAAGTAAAATAAAATAACTATGTAAACATCCAAATAAAAATTAGCGGCCTTATTACAACCCAAGTTAAAAACTTTAAAAAAATAAACTTAACTATAATAAATTAAATTCAAATCCAACGAATAAGCATGGCCGCCTCGAGTCCTCTTCAGCTCCATCTCCGTGATCTACTCATCTGCAAAATAATATGGGAAGGGGTGAGTCACCAAGACTCAGTGTGTAAATCCCCCACCCAGAAATGCAACTCATACACAAATCATTAGTAAACATGCAAACATGTAATCCTACTAACCATCCGTACTCCTTTAACTACCCGTGTGGTCAAAACCAATTGGTGGTCAAAACCATCGTGACTAGAGTCACAAATCAAATGATGGGGCCAACCTATCGTGTGGTCAAAACCATCGATGACCATAGGTAACAATTTATCAAGATGTGGTCAAACCACTGGTGGTACCAAACCACCGGACTTAGTCACAATTTATCATTGGTGTGGTCAAAACCACCGTGACCGAAGTCACAATTAACTGATGGGGCCAACCCATCTTGTGGTCAAAACCACCGATGACATCCATAGAAATCATCCCTCCTCTCATCAATCCCACCATCATCATGCTTACATAACAAATGTCATAATCCCATATATCATGCATTTATGTATAGCATAGCATCCAACAAAGATATGATGGCATACAAAATTATATATCATAGATCACGTAATAGGGACTTACCCGAATCCATGCTAATGCCCACAAGGCTAAGTTACAACACAAAAGGTTATACAACAAGATAATAAATAATCTATGCTAATAAAGTGTGTAAGAGTTTACACACTGTTACTACGAAATTCCTAGATCCCAAGATTCGATCTACGATGCTAGATCCTTTGACCCTATATTCGCCAACAACAAGGTTAGTGACATATGCCTATTCGCTAAACCAAATAATCCTCAAGGATATGTCGTGCTCGAAATAACACTCACCTTGGTTACCGATTTGATTTCCAACCAAACTCAAGCCTTTGTTTGCCTTGGCCGATTAGCCTCTAAATCCATGGCACATAATCGGTTATACATGGATACCCAAAAATGGCCTTTAGCTGAATAAGATTAGTCACTTACCAACTTACCGAAATCCCGAAATTGTCACTTGTTTTGTCGAGATCCCTACCAAAACATTTGTTAGAATCGGCTTGCACACTTAACCATAATCAAGGCCTTTGGCCGAATAGTGTATGTGCCTCACCTTTGAAGAATCAACACCGATAGGCTCATCAATGCACCTTGCTATTATCTACAACAAAGAAATACCATCTTGTGATCCTATGAATCATTCGCCATCCCAAAAGAGAAGAAACAAACCGATTACCTTAAGGAAGAAATACTTACCACTATGCCACTTGGAGAACTACAGAGAAAAGTTGATGACCTAAGAGATTCGCCAACACAAGATGGAAGGGTTGGAATTTTCTTTAAAAGAGGGGGTAGGTTCGGCCAAGTAGAAGAAAAATAAACTAGAATTTTTTGAAGAATTTTGGCAATGTGTCTAGGGAGATTTCGGCCAGCAACAATTGGAGAGAAAGAAAATAAAATAGTTTTGATGAATTTTGGCACCTCCCTAATGATAAAACCGATTGTGGGTGGCCCCTAAGGTGTCCCAAATCTGGCCATCACCCCCTCTTTTTGTGATAATTCCAGCTAATTATAAAAAATAAAGCAAGATTTATCTCACATTTAATCTCCTAACCACCTCATCAAACAAATAAAATGAAAATAAACTACTAACACTTACTCTTCCAATTAAAAATCAAAGATAAACAAGGTTTATCCTTATCATAATAAGAGTCCTACATGCAAGCCATCAGCTCCCTCTCCCATGCACGCCAAAGTTGCAAAAAATAAAATACCAACCTGCTGCTCCCTTGGTTCGAACATGGGACCTGGTGGAGGCAAACTGCCGCAGCCCCCCTTTCAACGCGCCAAGCCACTCTTCCAAATCGACTTTCATGCCCAAACTCACCCACAAAAATCTTTTAAAGCCTTCTAACTTGGCGCCTTTTCCTTTAACGCCAAAAAGCCCAAAAAAAACTAAAACACATCCCCCTTGTAACTCCAAGATTCGAACCCAAGACCTGCCCAATCGTCACCTCTAAGCCCTTAAGTGGCGCATGAAAGCCACTTTGCCAATTAATTCTTTGTGTCATGCTTCTCCCGGAATTTTTCTTAACCAATATCTCACCTAGCTCCCTCCTTTTAAACATTTAAAAAGAAATTTCCAGTCCTAAGTCAGGACTAGCTCGGGGTTATTTCTAGACCCTAGAACATGCTTAGCAATCATAGTATTCATTTCTTCAATCACACACATGGGAAAATAATTAAATTATAAAAAACCCCTAATTTAGGATGTTACAACTTTTCCTCTTCTTTACTCATTCAAAATAATTTGAATGAGTCAACTCTTATCTCCTCCCTTTGGCCGAATTTTTAAAAGAATATAACCAAGTCTCATCCTCATCCACTTAAAGTCCTTGTGCCGTCCATCACTACTCCTCTTTGCCGAAAAATTCAAGCCCAAAATGTTGCTTATGCTGTTCGAACCTAAGCCCCATTTCACTGCTTGTAGCATCACCTTCCAAGGCCCTAAGTGACGTCTCCCTTGCCACTTCGCCAACTGAATTCTTGTGTCTAAAATCCCATACAACTTTTCTTAAGGTCTATCTTGCTTAGCTCCATTTTAAGACTCAAAATCTAATATTTTTCTAAGGTATTCTCCTACATTCTAAAGTTCCCGAAGTCCCCAAAACATATTCAAACCACACATAGGCATGCTACCACATACATTTAAGTTAAAATGCATAACCCTTAAACCTCGGATGTTATAAGTGTTTAGGGTTTTAAGGTTTAATGATTTAAGGTTTAAGATCTATGATTTTAGGGGTTACTGGTTTATGGTTTAGGGTTTGTGTTTAGGACTTAGGATTTTAAGGTTTAAGGCTTTGATAAAAATGTTGTAGAAAATCATTTGTGGTTTAGGGTTTTAGGGGTTAGGCTAACTAGTATGGTTTAAGGGTTTGGGGTTTTTTGATAAAATGATAAAAAATCAGTTTATTTTAGGCGTCGAAACTATTTTTTAATTAAGTAGCATCTATGATTCATGGCTTATGGTTTAAGGTTTGTAGCTTAGTGTTTGGGGTTTGGGTTTGGGGGTTGGGATTTGGGATTTGGGGTTTAAGGTTTAATTTTTAGGGTTTAGGGGTAAATATGGTGAACTACTTGTGTATCTTGGATTTTTTATAATACAAATCTAAATAAGATAAATATAAATTATTATTTAAAAATATAAATCAAAATGAGTTAAATCCCAAAAGCATACATGATCAACAATGGTTTAATGTGCAATTGATCTAATTCTTGTAAATTATTAACACAATTATTGATATAACATCATTTTATATTTATATATTGCATAATATTTATATTTATTCAATATATAAATATATATGATGCATTTACTTTTTAAAATTGTGTATGATTAAATTAAAATTAAAGTTTTAACTATTCATTTAAACGTAAATAGAATTTCACGTCTACAATTACACATTAAACCGAAATTCATATATATATATATAATTAAGAGATGTATTGCTATCAAAATTTAGGTGTATACTTATAATTAAATGTTATTTTTTATATGTTAATTTAAAATTATAAAATATTGAAAAAATGTAAAATGTTAAAAATAAAAATTATAAAATTTAAAATTTAAAACTTAAAACTTTAAATTTTAATATTTTAGTCAATATTTCAGTTAAAAGATTAATATTCAAAATTTTAAAAATAAAATTCCAAAAATATTTTTGAAAGAAAAATATATTAAAAAGGAAAAAATTGAAATTGAGAAACAAGTTGGCATTTTTGTAAAAGCGCATAAAACATTTCCACCAAATTAGCGTAGCAAAAAACATGCTATAGTGGTGTTTTTACAAAAAAAGGCCACAAATATGTTTTAGACTGTACTCAAACGTCATTGCTTTTAAAATTTATTTTGTAGTTGTGTTAGTATACTTCTTGATAAACGCCACAAATTGAACTAGAGAAAACGTCACCATTTTACATTAGCCATCGTCCCTTTCTTTTCTTTCCTCCTCACCAACTCACCCATTTCTAATCCCTAACTACTCATTTTTAATCCCCGATTTCTTCCGCCATTATCACCCTCGTTCTCCCTCCTCTTCTCACATTAACTAGTGTGAAAGAAAACTCTCGATGAATCCACCAAATCAAACCCCAGATTTGAGCTTAGGAGTTTCGATGAAGAAGTTAAGGTTTCTCCAATGGAGCACGATTTGAAAGATTTTTGGTTTTAGAGAATAATAGATCTGGTTTTATGGGTTTGAAGTGGGTGATATGGTTTGGGGAAAGGTGAAATCTCATCCTTGGTGGCTCGGGCATATATTTAACGAAGCATTTGCATCTTCATCTCAGACGCAGACAAGGAGAGAGGGACATGTGTTAGTTGCGTTCTTTGGGGATAGTAGTTATGGATGGTTTGACCCAATTGAGCTTGTCCCTTTTGATCGTCATTTTATGGAGAAATCACAGCAGACAAACTCGAGGACTTTTGTCAAGGCTGTGGAAGAGGCAATGGACGAGGCAAGTCGGAGGCGTGGTCTTGGTTTGGCTTGTAAATGTAGGAACCTATATAAATTTGGGGTGCCGCCATCACACCCTTCTATCTCGGCTGTTTATGGTCCAACACGACCTTCTAAAGAGACATCGCGAAATGCAGCAAGTTCATAGAAAAAAGGTGGGTTTTTTTTTATTTTCAATGACTTACTTTTTTAATTCTTTTGGAGTTTATTTTCAACATCCTTTATCCGATCGATTGATGATTAATTATTTTTCATTGAAATTTAGTCGTCGAGTGATGATGTTGGGTTGTTTCATAAGAACATGAAATATGGGGATTTGATTTCCTTAGTTTTTACCTTTTTGTGCTTTGATTTTCTAGATATGATATGGTGGTTGTGAACACCCACACCCTACCACGCGAATGGACCGGATCCGTATGTTCTCAAGTAACCCGATTCAAAATTCATTCAATACTTTGAAATCTGTGTTTTGAAAGATAGTTTGTTGTGGGTTGGGCTCGAGTTGAAAACAAGTTAATTTTTTATATTGAAAATCCATTTATTTCAGCTTGACAAAATATTTAGAGTTTGTTTTAAATAAAATTTACTTAATCTTTAAATAACATAAATTGTAATATAGTAACAATAATAAAATAATCACTATGGCCTTATTACATAAAATAAAACCCAAAATAGGATTTAAAGGTACTAAAAAGAAATAAAGTCCAAATTACATAAAATCTTCAAATGAAGCATGGCCACCTCAACGCTCACCGCCCATTCACACCGCTCATCACCGAAAATAATTCCCACAATGGGGTGAGTCAATGACTCAATGTGCACACAATACTATCATTCAATAAATCGCATTCATGTTCAAATCATCAAGTCCATATAATAACGAAATTGTGATGCAACCCAAACCCAAAACCTATAAGCCATCCGCTACTCTCCACCCGCACCAACTCGCACACCGTGGGACTACTAAGTCGACCCTCCATCCGCTACTCTCCACGTTGTGTCATTAGACACTATTGTAACCGGGTTACCAAAATTTCGTGAATGTGACCGTAGTCGACATATTTCGTTGGTGAGACCAAAGTCAACACCTAAATTTCGCAATGTGATCGTAGTCAACATATTTAGTTGGTGAGACCAAGTCAACACCTTCGTTGGTGAGACCAAGTCAACACTGTTCTCCCCTTTCACATAAAACCCGAATGCCCCAAAAACATATATATTGCATAACTTAATTTCATGTTCATATTCATATATTCGCATGTTATTAAAATAACATTTTCACAATCCTATCGGTAGGAAACGACTGGTACTTTTTGCCACATTTGTGGTACATAGCCACATTTACATTCTTATTCATAATCATATATTAAAATATTTAGCCATAAAATATTGAAGGATAGTAAGGGTACACACCTTTTTCGCTAATAGGTTCCTTGATATCTCGAGAATCCCGATCTAATTTTTAGATCTATTAATCCCTATATTCGGCCCACCAATTAAAACACATTAATAAACCCTTTTTAGACAAAACCAAATCCTAGTAGGATTTGTAAAAAGACTCACCTTTGCCGATTTGGTGTTTATACAAATCCCGAAAGTTTGGTTTTCCTCACCGATATTCTACCAACCTTGTATTTCAATATGGGTTAGTTTCCGACTTTTTAATAATTAAAGAACTGATCTAGATAATCATACAAGCTTTGGCCGAATACTTTTAGGTACTTACCTTGTGGATCTTAAATCCCGAAATTCACCGAATAACTAGGAAACACGTGGCCTATGGTGTACCTTCTGAAAGGAATTTCTTCTTCCATGATTCGCCAAGATTAATAATCGAAATTAGTCTCTAAATTTCAATAAATCTAGAATATAAAAGAATGGAAAACTAAACTTGGATCTTACCTTTTTTGAAGGAATCGATTGCACCTTCACTTCAACCTTCGAGATTCTGGCTTAGAGACTTGATGAACAATCGCTATGATTCCCTTATGTATTTGGTTTCAAAGATGAAAGAAGAGAGGAATAATAGGCTTAGAAGGAAATCGGCTAGGAGGCTAAAAGAAAAGAAGAAAAGAATGGATGCTCAAGAAGAATATTTGGCGGAGGAAAAGAGAGGAGAATGAATAATGAATGGCCCTAGTCCCCTCCTTTTATAGCCGAATTTACTAGGCCAAGAATCCTTAACTTGGCCACCACTCTTCCTTATTTTCCTAATTAAAGAATAATTCTTCATTTATCTCTTATTATTCACATATTTATGTGAATAAAACTCCTTTATTTATCTCTTATTATTCACATATTTATGTGAATAAAACTCCTTTATTTATCTCTTATTATTCACATATTTATGTGAATAAAACTCCTTTATTTATCTCTTATTATTCACATATTTATGTGAATAAAACTCTTCCTTTTCTAGAAACCCATGCCGTCCACCTCAGCCTTCTGGAAGCAAAAATAAAGCCTTCATTATTTGCTTCCTCAAACTCAGGCCCAAAAACCTCTTGTATTTGGGCCATTTCCTAAGACCTTAGGTGGCATCTTCAGGCCACATTTCCAAGTTCGTTATTGGGGCAAATGTCATGTATCAGATATTTTAGGGTCACTTGGCCCTAAGTTCCCTTTTGGCTCAAATTCGACATTTCGGGGTCATTTTTAAGTTTCCTAAAATTTTCGCGCGGCTCTGTATTTTTAGGTTTCCAAAATGTTCAAGTTTCCCAAAATGTCTAAGTTTCCAAAATGTTCAAGTTTCCAAAATGTTCAAGTTTCCAAAATGTTCAAGTTTCCAAAATGTTCAGGTTTCCAAAATGTTCAGGTTTCCCAAAAATGTCTAAGTTTCCAAAAATGTCTAAGTTTCCAAAAATGTCTAGGTTTCCAAAAATGTCCATTTTCATTTCCATTTCCGTTTTCATTTTCATTTCCATATATTTCCATACATTTCCATACATTTCCATACATTTCCTTTCATTTCCTTACATTTCCTTTCATTTCCTTTCATTTCCTTTCATTTCCTTTCATTTCCTTACATTTTCCTTACTTTTTCCTTACATTTTCCTACATTTCCTTACATTTCCTTACATTTCCTTTCATTTTCTTTCATCTTAGGGTTCTTGAAACTCTTCAGAACACATCCAACACACCCACTGATCCCACTATCTCATGAATTATGCACTAACGCATAACCCCTAATCTAGGATGTTACAGTTCTACCCCTTAAAAATAATTTCGTCCTCGAAATTACTTACTATCATTCATCCGCATGCCTAACTCACCACACTACGCTATTGTCACAAGACTCGATTTTAAAGAACTATCATACTTTCTAGGCACATTATTTATTTTTATCTTTTTTTTTAGTTCACGCTCCGAGAACTCATTTCTAACGCCACGATTTAACTGATTAAAGAGTTTTATGCATTAGTACTTTGTTCCACTGCTTAACCGCGAACAATTTTATGAAAAGGAGTTTAGGAGTGGTTCTTTCGTATTCATACATGCATACAGTCTTTTCATTCACTCATACATCCATCAAACAATTATGAACCTTAGTTCATTCAGAGAAATGTTGTAGTTTTCATTTGTTGTTGTTTTTCCACTACCCGGGGGTATTTTCGTAATTTGTCCTACAGGTATTTTCGTAATTTGTCAAAATAAGGTTCCTTGGTGATTTTGTCACAAGGTATTTTTGGTCCTTTTAAGTTCCTGGATATTTTGGAAAATTTTTGAACCGAGGGTATTTGTAAATTTTGGACATTGGGGTATTTTGGTAATTTTTCCACAAATCGGGTAAATTGTAAAATTTTAATAAATCAGGATATTTCAGAAGTTGCAAAACTTTGAGGGTTCTTTTTGAGAAATTTATTTTCCAAAGACGATGAAGTTGTAAAATTTTAGAAATTAGGGTCATTTTGGTAATTTTGTAAGTTGGGGCAATTTTGTAATTTTCCAAAATTACGGTATTTTTGATAGTTTGCAAATTAGGGTTTTGGACTTTTATAATGAAATTTTGGTAAAACTATTGAGTAGTTGGACATCTTATAAACCAAGGGCATTTTTGTAATTTTATCATTGTGGTATTTTAGTAAATTTGTAAATCGAAATATTTCAGAAAATTTATAAAATATTCTTTTCAAATCAAGAGGGTAATTTAGAAATTTTAAAATTAGGGTTTCGAAAAATACTGGCTAGTCCTTTTGGGTTTTAGTTATTGGGTTTAGCTGTGACTAAGTCCTCTTGGTTAGGGTGTGAATGTTACATCACGCACTGTAGGATTCGAGTAAAGAGGAGGTGAGTCACTAGGACCGCTTAAATACCAAGCTCTCATGAATCCACTCCTAGACATGCGCACAACAAGCCATTTACACCCTAGCTCGGTGACTTAATCATAGGTTTGTTTGATTAGGCATTTAAGTCTTATGTAATTGTTGGGGTAACTAGTCCTAAGGTTCAAGTACTTAATCTCTATTCTACGCTCCATTCCATTTCTACCCTTCTACAAATCATAATATAAATCACACAATGGATAGAAGTACTTACGGTGGATCATGGTTTGAGACTTAGGTGCCATGCCGTAAAAACCGCTTATTTTTTCAAAGAAAATCATTTGGCTCGCTTTGAAAACGTTTTGGGTCTTAGCCCACGTGCCGAGAGTTTAAAATCGGCTCGATATCAAATCGAACATTCCACACCCTACCATGCGAATGGACCGGATCGGTATGTTCTCAAGTAACCGATTCAAAATTCATTCAATACTTTGAAATCAGTGTGTTTTGAAAGATAGTTTGTTGTGGGTTGGGCTCGAGTTGAAAACAAGTTTATTTTTTATATTGAAAATCCATTTATTTCATTGACAAAATATTTAGAGTTTGTTTTAAATAAAATTTACTTAATCTTTAAATAACATAAATTGTAATATAGTAACAATAATAAAATAATCACTATGGCCTTATTACATAAAATAAAACCCAAAATAGGATTTAAAGGTACTAAAAGAAATAAAGTCCAAATTACATAAAATCTTCAAATGAAGCATGGCCACCTCAACGCTCTCTACCGGTCAATCACCGCTCATCACCGAAAAATAATTCCCACAATGGGGTGAGTCAATGACTCAATGTGCACACAATACTATCATTCAATAAATCGGGCATTCATGTTCAAATCATCAAGTCCATATAATAACGAAATTGTGATGCAACCCAAACCCAAAACCTATAAGCCATCCGCTACTCTCCACCCGTACCAACCGCACACCGTGGGGACTACTAAGTCGACCCTCCATCCGCTACTCTCCACGTTGTGTCATTAGACACTATTGTAACCGGGTTACCAAAATTTCATGAATGTGACCGTAGTCGACATATTTCACAGGAGACCAAGTCAACACCTAAATTTCGCAATGTGATCGTAGTCAACATATTTCGTTGGTGAGACCAAGTCAACACCTTCGTTGGTGAGACCAAGTCAACACTGTTCTCCCCTTTCACATAAAACCCGAATGCCCCAAAAACATATATATTGCATAACTTAATTTCATGTTCATATTCATATATTCGCATGTTATTAAAATAACATTTTTCACAATCCTATCAGAAGTAGGAAACGTACCTGGGTACTTTTTGCCACATTTGTGGTACATAGCCACATTTACATTCTTATTCATAATCATATATTAAAATATTTAGCCATAAAATATTGAAGGATAGTAAGGGTACACACCTTTTTCGCTTAATAGGTTCCTTGATATCTCGAGAATCCCGATCTAATTTTTAGATCTATTAATCCCTATATTCGGCCCACCAATTAAAACACATTAATAAACCCTTTTTAGACAAAACCAAATCCTAGTAGGATTTGTAAAAAGACTCACCTTTGCCGATTTGGTGTTTATACAAATCCCGAAAGTTTGGTTTTTCCTCTACCTGATATTCGGCCAACCTTGTATTTCAATATGGGTTAGTTTCCGACTTTTTAATAATTAAAGAACTGATCTAGATAATCATACAAGCTTTGGCCGAATACTTTTAGGTACTTACCTTGTGGATCTTAAATCCCGAAATTCACCGAATAACTAGGAAACACGTGGCCTATGGTGTACCTTCGGGAAAGGAATTTCTTCTTCCATGATTCGGCCAAGATTAATAATCGAAATTAGTCTCTAAATTTCAATAAATCTAGAATATAAAAGAATGGAAAACTAAACTTGGATCTTACCTTTTTGAAGGAATCGATTGCACCTTCACTTCAACCTTCGGAGATTCTACTTAGAGACTTGATGAACAATCGGCTATGATTCCCTTATGTATTTGGTTTCAAAGATGAAAGAAGAGAGGAATAATAGGCTTAGAAGGAAATCGGCTAGGAGGCTAAAAGAAAAGAAGAAAAGAATGGATGCTCAAGAAGAATATTTGGCGGAGGAAAAGAGAGGAGAATGAATAATGAATGGCCCTAGTCCCTCCTTTTATAGCCGAATTTACTAGGCCAAGAATCCTTAACTTGGCCACCACTCTTCCTTATTTTCCTAATTAAAGAATAATTCTTCATTTATCTCTTATTATTCACATATTTATGTGAATAAAACTCCTTTATTTATCTCTTATTATTCACATATTTATGTGAATAAAACTCCTTTATTTATCTCTTATTATTCACATATTTATGTGAATAAAACTCCTTTATTTATCTCTTATTATTCACATATTTATGTGAATAAAACTCTTCCTTTTCTAGAAACCCATGCCGTCCACCTCATTTACGGAAGCAAAAATAAAGCCTTCATTATTTGCTTCTCAAACTCAGCCCAAAACCTCTTGTATTTGGGCCATTTCCTAAGACCTTAGGTGGCATCTTCAGCCACATTTCCAAGTTCGTTATTGGGGAAAATGTCATGTATCAGATATTTTAGGGTCACTTGGCCCTAAGTTCCCTTTGGGCTCAAATTCGACATTTCGGGGTCATTTTAAGTTTCCTAAAATTTTCGCTGGCTCAGATTTTCGTGTTTCCAAAATGTTCAAGTTTCCCAAAATGTCTAAGTTTCCAAAATGTTCAAGTTTCCAAAATGTTCAAGTTTCCAAAATGTTCAAGTTTCCAAATGTTCGTGTTTCCAAAATGTTCGTGTTTCCCAAAATGTCTAAGTTTCCAAAATGTCTAAGTTTCCAAAATGTCTAGGTTTCCAAAATGTCCATTTTCATTTCCATTTAGTTTTCATTTTCATTTCCATATATTTCCATACATTTCCATACATTTCCATACATTTCCTTTCATTTCCTTACATTTCCTTTCATTTCCTTTCATTTCCTTTCATTTCCTTTCATTTCCTTACATTTTCCTTACTTTTTCCTTACATTTTCCTACATTTCCTTACATTTCCTTACATTTCCTTTCATTTTCTTTCATCTTAGGGTTCTTGAAACTCTTCGTAACACATCCAACACACCCATCGATCCCACTATCTCATGAATTATGCACTAACGCATAACCCCTAATCTAGGATGTTACAGGTTGTTCACTTCATCCCTTCACTATATAGTAGGGGTTCGATCCCTGCTCATGGGAATGCGACACATTTAATGATCATTCGTTTACTTTCTTTTTTCAAAGAGCACCATTGCTAAGGATTGGTCAATGTTGTCTGCGGTAGATACTTGATTATATATATATGTAACTATATTATATAATGAAAGTTACTTTAACCCAATAAAGTTGTCTTCTTTCCTAACTTGTTTGCTAAGTTGGTAATCTGAAACTTTGATTAGTTATAAAGGAATAATATTATTATCTGCTCAATTATGAATTTTTGTTTTCCATATTAAAGATTAGTTTTTGCCTCGTAGTTTTGGAAATAATTTTTAGCTTATGAATGTAAAAGCCTTCATGATGTTATTAGAAGTGCTGACTATTGGGAATCATTTTTTTTGTTTTGGATGCACAATCGTTATATACCGATGAATTTAACATAGATTGTTTTATTGATGCCATTTCGTGTTTGCTTTTTTTCATCTTTTGTCCTTTTCTATTTGTTGTTGATCTTTGTTTTCAATTAAATGGAGTACTTTCATTAGTAATGAATATGAATGGCTTAAGGTGTATAAACCGTGGCAATGTATGAGGTCATGCTATATCGAGCTACATGCCGTTGCAATTGTTGAAGAAAATATGCTTGGCAATCTTGTCTTAACTCGCATTTTGTGCTACTGAGTTCAATGAGATGGAATCTTTCTCGAGAATATGGTGATGCCAATAGATATAAGATTCAAGAAGTTAAAGGAAAAGGCGTTATGGAGTTGTGTGCTCAACGATCGACTCTTGGTCGAAAAGTGGCGATAAAGAAAATACATGATATTTTTAGCATCTTTCTAATATCGTCAATTCTTCGTGAGATAAAGTCGCTAGACTTCTTCTAAGACTCGATATTGTAGACATCAATTGTCATGCTTCTCAACGTGATATGGGGTTCTGTGTTGTTGTTGGTCGTTGTGATCTTCGTGACTCGGTTATGGTTGATGGAACTATTACTAAAGGATTTCACCTAACAGTGCACAACTCGCTTTACATCATTCTTAGATAGTTTACTATGACTGGTTGCCAAGTTATTATTTTCTATACTTGGACTCGGGACTACTTTAGGGATCCTACTCCTATACCCTATATTTGAATATGTCAAATACAAGTGGCGTATATGAGTTCTTTAGAGAAAAATGAGTTGAAGCAACATAGATCGTTATAGCAAGCATTATATAGTTACCAAATCTGCTTGATCGAGTTCTATATTACCGACTTAAGTGCAAGTGTTAAGTACGAGTAAATGTCAAATATGAGTATGCCATATCCCTAGACATGTCTTTATATGTGTCAAATACAACTAGTTCTAGAAAAATGAAAATCAAGTAACATCAAGTCAAAATAACTTCGTAAAATGGGCTAGAAAACTAGGCTCTGACTATAATCTTCAATGGCGAGTATTTGCTAATCTAAAGTGTGTACAAAATTGGAGAGACCGTGTGAGTACCGATATTTGGACTTGCTATGCTGCAAGTATAATGGCTATATCAATTATCCCTTTGTTGTTGTTCAACTACCCTAAGTTCTTAATTCAACTTCGTGAAGACACCTAGCAGCTTCGATTGCACCGATCATATCAAGATCAATGTTAGTTTATTATTGTGTTTATCGGTAATAAAATTTAATACACATTGTTTAAAGAACTCACCTTTTAACTAATTAAAATTTAATGTCTACATGAATAAATAAAAATAAAGTAAATAATAATACCAAAAAGTCGGATTCAAGAATTAACTTTTACTTTTCGTAAAAACAAATTCAAAAAGGAAAAAAAGACATACAAGAGTAAAATTAAATGCATGATACTTAATATTTCTAAGAATAGGCTAAATAGGGAGAAAATGATAGGTTAATAACTAAAATTATAGATCTTAACTAGATTCAAATATTTTAAACACAATACAAAAATTTGATTTAAGCTAGTTTAATATAGATATATATATATATATATATATAATGTATTTAAGTTTAAAAATCCATAATAATTTTGTTAAATATATTTTTGTGGTAAAAATACAAAATATGATATATATATATCTTAAAAACAATTAATTATAATATGTTTTTGTATATTATAAATGATGCTTGATAACCCTTTTAGAAAAAAAATGAATGGTAAACACAAAGCATCAAATGACATTATGGCTTTATGACAATACCGTATATACTACTCCAAAAAGCACTTTATAGTGAATAAATAAGGTTTTAAAAGTAATGGTTGAATACCAAGATTTTAAGTTTCATTTCAGATAATATTTGTAAATTCTCATTATTTAAATTTAATTATATATGAATTTTATTTTAATTTAAGTTGGAATATATGAATTTGGATAATCTGTAACCTATGGAATTTGGATAATGATATTTCTTCTTTAAAATATCTTGTTGCTTGATATGCTTTTGATAATACGTAACATATGGAATTTGGATAATGATATTTCTCCTTTAGCCATCGTGATTTTTCTTTATCTTGTTTTTTTTTAATTATTAATGGTTTGATACTTATTTATAATCACGCTTAAATTGAATATCCTTGCTTGATATGTCTCCTATAATTATTTGATAGGTGGAGTTTGATCGACAAAATGGTCGGTTTGGCTTTTCCCATATTTCTCATCTTTTGAATTCATCATCTTATATATCTTAAATATGACTTATTTGTTTATTTTATTTTTCGTTTCCAATTAAGATATCATCTTCTTTTTCTAAGCAGAGTTGATTAAAAAGGAAACAAGACAATAAGAATAAAGGAAAATTTACCCAAATGAAAAAAATGTATACAAGTATTTGGTTATAAAATCTACCAACATTTGTTATAAAATCTAAATTTTTAAAATTTAGTTTAATTTAGTTAGTTCATTTATGTGATATTCTTTATGATATGAAAATCGCAAGTTAGTAGATTTACTCAAGATTTTGTTTTGCTTTAAGTGTAACTTCAATTTGAAGCATTCATTGAAATCAAACATTGTTTATTTCATTTTGAAGGTAGTTAAATTTGTTTCTAGTTTAGTTTTGAGATGTTTTGCTAGTCAAAAGTGCACTAGTTTTGCGTAATTATTAGTTATGTTTGATTTAAATTAAAACATTCATTGAAATCATTGTTTAATTCATTTTGGGGTATATTATTTTATTTCTGCTTCTAATATAGTTTAGGATGTTTTGGTTAAACGAAAGTTTAATAATTTTAACATCTTTGTAAAGTCGTGAAATGCTCGAGATGTGGATATCTAAATGGATTGGATTCTATATTTTCTTGTACTTAAATATAATTTTACTTTGAAATTCTAAGACCAAGTGAAACCTTGCATAAGTATTTTACTTTGAAATCTATAATTGAACCCTTCTTTTTGTGCAAAATTCTCTCCGAAAACTCTTTAGTTATATGTCTTAGTTAAACTTGAGTAGTGATCATGTGCATATGGAATACTTGCAACTGCTTTTTCTCTAGCACATTTATTATTTATAGCTATTGATGTCCAGATTAGATCTTTCCAAAATTATTTTTCCTACTTTTTTTTTTGGCTTTTATCTTTAGTTGCAATTCAAGAATGATTCAACAGTTTACAGTTCCTATAGGAAAATAATTGAGCTCTTGCCATAAATGATTGACCATGTTTAGAGGTTATTTTTCATTTTATCATATAGCAACTCTTAGTTTTCTACCGCTAGAGGAGATGATTTTAACATCTTGTGGTGATGCCGGTGGATGCCCTGTGATTTTGGGGAACAAATGGTCCTCAACGAAGTGGGTTGCATGTTGAAGAATACAAGTTGTAAACTGCTATATAGAGGTACCTGTCGAACCTATCGTAGTTTGTTGCACCAAGAAGTCACTGTGGTAGTTGATTGTGCTCACCTTTTGTTGACTTTTAAGTGCACACCATGAGCTATCCTTTTCTTGTTTCCTCTCTAAAATCCACGAACCACTTTGAAAAAGAAAAAGAGATTATAAATGTACGAGGTCCTTCAAACCACCTATAGAGAAGTTCATTTGCTCAACTAGTAGCTAGCTTCTTCAGTGATATATCAATCTTTAGAACTAGTAACCTGTAACACCCTAAAAATCCGAGTATTGATATATTGCATGATTTGGTGTTTAGATTACGAAGGAAAATTTTCTTACTTTTATTTTTGTGTTTATTATAGTCCCGAAGAAGAGTATAGCATAATTTGGGTAAGGAATAAATTTTATATTTGAGAATTTATCAAGAGAAGTAAGTGTCATTAATACTTAAGTTAATTTAAGTGTTAATAAGTGACACAAGATGAGTACATGGCATGGTGGTGTTGGGCATGAATTGGTGCATGAGGGAAGAGGTTCAATCCCTTAAATAGCATTTAGACAACTTTTATTTTGCTCTTCTATGGTAAGTGTCACCAAGCTCATTTATGGAAAGTGTTGACCTTGTTATTTTGGTTAGTATATCAAAGGAATAAGGTAAGTGTTAACATATGGTATGGAATCAAGAACTTATGGAAAGATATGGAGACATGGGGCAAGTATCAAGGAGAATGTTTTGGAAACAAAATCATGGCCATTTGACCATGCTTTTGACTGACAATATGGTCTAGGGGAGCCAATATTTGGTGTTAGTTTGGCTAGGATTTGAAGTCTCTTTTTGGTCATTCTTAGCATATGTGCAAAGTTTTGCAATCCTTTCTCAACTTTTCTCCCTTGGCCGAATTTGTGCATTTGGTAAAGCCTAATTCTTTTGACCATTTGGTCATTTTTTTTTTGTTCATCTTTTGAATATTCTCTTGTGCCTCTTCTTAGTGCCAAAATTGTTAGTACCAAAAAGACCATATCTCTCTTTTTGTTTTCTTTCTCCATTGCCGAATGTACCTTGCTCTCTAATACATCTTTTCCTTTCTCTTTTCTTCTCTTTGAAAACCGAATCTTCATTATCATCTCTTCTCTTATTTTATTTCTTTTCACTCATCTTTTCTCCATTGTTTTTCTCCATGGCCGAATGTTAGTGAGCCATAGCCGAATCATTTTTTTTTCTTTTCTTTGGTTATCATAGCCGAATCCTCCATCACTTAGAGACATCATTTTCAAACTTTTCTTTTCAACCGTGGACAAAAGGGTAAGAATTCTTTTTAGTTTCAATTAGTTAGAAGTAGTCATGGCCGAATATTGATGGTGGTATGAAGGCTTTCTTAGATCGAAATAAATGTTCATTCTATTAACGTTTATTTATATTATATTTTAGTGCGATAACGGAAGATCGGAAATCAAGTGGTCGTGAGTGACATAGAACGCTTGGATCGATTCTCCTTGTGGAACAAGAATATTTGTGGTAAGGAAATCTCGTTCTTAAAACCTTTAGTCATAATCGATATAAATATTATTAGGACGTGCTAACTATCTTTTGATATTGAAGATCTTCAAAATAGGGAAGAAAAGGGCGGTGTTTAGTTATCGTAAGAGGCGGATCTACTATTTCCCTAAGTATAAACGAAGGCGGTTTTGTAGTCTCGGATTTTCCACCGGTTGCGGACCATCTACCAAGGAAATCAATTATTCAAGTAGTAAGAACTCCGAGCCTTTGTATCGTTAGTGGATTCTCGTGAATAACGAATCGATAAACGAGGAGAAACCGAAAATTGAAGTGATCCAAAATCAAGAGGGTAAGGTTTTGGATCAAATGTCTATAACATATTTTGTTCATGATAATGTCCTAATGAGATCGTATTATGTTTAGGTGTTGAAGAGCGGGAAGGGTTAGTACTCACGATATCGAGGTGTGTAACTTCACACTTTTCTCGGGTTCGGATGTTATTCGTGGTATGATGTTAAATTGTAAAACGACTAGATCAAGATAAAACGTAATAATTGGTATTTGGTGAAATTACATGAAAACGGATAATATGGTGAAAATTACGAAAAAGCCCTCGATGAGTTAGATGGAAAAATATAAATTTTCATGTCTTCGTAAAATGGACCGATAAATTTGATAATTAGTAATTGGGCCGAAATCTCTGTTAGATCGATAAATGGGCTGAAAACTCTGCTAGATCGTAAATGGGCCGTAATCTCTGTTAAATTGTTAAATGGGCTGAAATCTCTGCTAGATCGTAAATGGGCCGTAATCTCTGTTAAATTGTTAAACGGGCTGAAATCCCTGCTAGATCGTTAAATGGGCCAAATTCCTACTAGATCGTAATTTTGGGCCTAAGATATTAAATTGCTAAAATGGGCCAAATGTTTGGGCCTTAATAAAAATCTGAAATATTGACTCTTGTTAATGGGCCTTTTTAATAAAATCATTACATGATCATAGACTACTTTGCATACATATTGCATGGGTTGGGAAAATGATGAAGAGAAGAAAGGCCTGTTGCCAAAATCTAGTTCGGTGGCTTTGCCACAAAATTATGGCTAATTGCCTCTAGTTCGGTGGCTCTGCCACAAAATTTATAAATGGCTATTTGCCTCTAGTTCGGTGGCTCTGTAACACCCCAAACCCGGTCTATGCGTCGAGACTAGGTTTGGTTTGTTACATGATTCGAGCTAATCTTAAATCTTTAATGAATTGAAAAAAAACTACAATTTATATACAGGGTTTAAAATTTGAAGAGTATTTGATTTTGATAAATATTTGAAACATTACTTGAAAATTATTGTATTATTAAAAACCGTTAGGAGATTTGTTAAAGAGTTAACAATAAAAGAATTATTTATAAAAGAATTTCATATACTTGAAAACCCAAATTTATTTTTATAAAGCATCATATAATCATAGCCCATGATTTAAAAGTCCAAAATAAAGTTTAAATTCCAAACACACATAAAATCCATAAGTTATTTATAGAGGCCATTTATTACAACATCCCAAAATAGTAAAAATAATTATTAAAAGTTCGAGTTTTAAATAACCCATATATAGCAAAGATGGCCTCCACGAAGTCATCCTCATTCAAGTCCACATCAGTTTCCATTACCCGAGATGGAAAGAAATTAAAGGGTGAGTTACTTAGAACTCAATGTGTAACTCACTTACCACCATTATTGGGCAGATTGTCGATATTATGTTGGGCTTGAGCCCAATTCGTAATTCAACAATATATCATGAAATTAAAATAATTAATAATGCATGAAAATGTAATTCCCAACCCAAACCTAATATCCATCCGCTAACACCCCCGTACCAACCATCACACCTGTGGGGATCAAGTCAACCCACCCCGCCATCACACCAATCGTAGGCATTAAGCCTTTTTATAATTGTGGCATAGCCACCGAACTAGAGGCAATAAGCCGATATTGTGGCAGAGCCACCGAACTAGAGGCAATAAGCCGATATTGTGGCAGAGCCACCGAACTAGAGGCAATAAGCCGATATTGTGGCAACTGGCCATTCTTCTCTTCATATATCCCACCCATGCAATTGTTCATGTACTTTAAAATATAAAATTTATTATCAATAAATATAACATGGTGGGTTTATCAATAACATTTCATTTGGCCCATAATTATAGCAATTTATCCATTTAGCAATTTAGTGGGCTTTGGCCCATTTACCAAACTAGAGTGTTTTGGCTAAATTTTAACAAACTAGAGTATTTACTACCATTTTCACTAACTAGAGTAATTACGGCCCATTTTCACTTAACTAGAGTATTTACTACCATTTTCACGAACTAGAGTATTTACGGCCCATTTTCACGAACTAGAGTAATTACGCCCATTTTCACGAACTAGAGTATTTACGCCCATTTTCACTAACTAGAGTATTTACGCCCATTTTCACTAACTAGAGTAATTACTACCATTTTCACTTAACTAGAGTATTTACTACCATTTTCACTAACTAGAGTAATTACTACCATTTTCACTAACTAGAGTATTTACTACCATTTTCACGAACTAGAGTAATTACGGCCCATTTTCACTTAACTAGAGTATTTACTACCATTTTCACTAACTAGAGTAATTACTACCATTTTCACTAACTAGAGTATTTACTACCATTTTCACTTAACTAGAGTATTTACTACCATTTTCACGAACTAGAGTAATTACGGCCCATTTTCACGAAACATCCAATTTTCATAATAACAATTAATTTCTCGAGGGCGTTTTCGTAATTTTCACGATTTAGTCGTTTTTACGCATTTTCGTCAAAAATATAATTTTTACGTTTTTACCGATCTAATCGTTTTTACGATTTACTTCCATACCGAAATTTGACATCCAACCAAAAATAATGAGTGTGAAAATTACACACCTCGATACCGTGAGTATTAACCCTTCTCGCTCCTCTAAGACCTAAAATATAATTCGATTCGTTAGACAACTAATTCGCAAAAATAATCTTAATCGTTAATGGATCCAAAATCTTACCCTCTTGATTTTGAATCACTTCGATTTTCGGTTTTGCCTCGCTAATCGATTCACTAGCCGACGAGAATCCACCAACGAATAACGGCTCCGAGGTTCGTACTACTTCGAATAATGGACTTCTCTCGGAAGATGGCCCACAAACGGTGGAAAATCACGGATCGCCAAACCGCTCTTCGCTTGAATGGGGATTTACAGATCCACCCTCTTACGATAACTAAACACCGCCTTTTCTTCCCTATCTTGACGATCTTCAAGATCCAAAGGAGTTTAGTTAGATCTAAAATAATATCAATGTTACTAGAGATTTAAAGAGATTTGATTTCCTTACCACAATAAAACGCTCCAACGCTTTCTCCCGATCTCTTGAGTTCCGATCTCCGTTATTGCACTAAATAATAACGAAAGAAACGTTATTAATATGAATGCTATATCCATCCAAAAAGACCTTCAATAATCCAATGATATTCGGCCATAAAATCACTAATCAATAAATCGAAAATGGAGAGGAACCCTTACCTACTTCCCACTACGAAAAGAAAGATTAAGAATAATGTTTAATTGATGGAAGATTCGCTATAAATGATTAAGAATGGAAAAAATAATTCTTGGCTTATAGGCACAATAGCATTCGCCAAGAGAGGGAAGATGGAGAGAATTTTCGATTGGAAAAGAAATAATATAAGAACGAAAGGATGATGGTGATGTTGTTTTGAATTCAAGGAGATTAGAAGAAAAGAAAAGAAAAATATGAACTTTAGGTGCTGGTATATTCGGCCATGGCAAAAGAAAAGAAAAAGATGTTTCTTTTTGGTATAGATGATTTCGGCACAAGAAGAAAAGGCACAAGAATTGGCTATCAAGATAAGCAAAAAGGAATGACCAAATGGTCACAAAATTTTGGCTTTACCAAATGCAAAAATCGGCCAAGAGGGATGTTGAAAGGAGAAAACAAAGAAAAATCTGCACAATGTGCAAAGAATAACCAAAGAGAAAAGAATGAGATTTTAGCCAAACTAACAAAATTTTGGCTCTCCTCCCCTTACCAATATTGCCGTCCAGCACATGGTCAATAGGCCATGATTTCTTTCCAAAATTTTCCCTAGATAAGTGCCTTATGTTCCCCCTATCTTTCCTTAAACCCTTGATTCCATACCATATGTTAATTGTTACCTTAATCCATTGATACACTAACCAAAAATACATGGTCAACACCTTCCTTATATGTCCCCTTGCCGACACTTCCTAGCCATTAGCGTAAAATTAAAACAAAATTTTATCTAGGTGCTATACAAGGGATTCGAACCTCTTCCCTCTTACTTGAACCCATGCGCCAACTCCACCTTACCATATGCTCAACTTATGACACTTTTTAGCACATAATTTAGCTTAAGTCTTAATCACCTTTGTTTCACTTCCATAAATCTCAATTTAATAAATTTTATTTCTTCTTCAAATTATGCTTTACCCTCTCAAAGACTTCAATAAACACCAAATTAAAATAAAAGATTTTTCCTTTAAAATCTAAACACCAAAATCATGCAAATTTAAATACTCAGATTTTTAGGGTGTTACAACTCTACCCTCCTTAAAGAAAATTTCGTCCTCGAAATTTACCTGGTTGAAAAAGGTGAGGGTATTGTTGCCGAATTGCATCCTCTGGCTCCCACGTAGCTTCTTCCACTCGTGGTTACACCATAGAACTTTGACCAACAGCACGCTTTTCTTCCTTAATACCTTGACATCTCGGTCTAAGATTTCCATCGTTCTTCTTCAAAGGACAAATCAATTCACCCAATTCTTCTACCAGTATAATGTGCAAAGGATCCGATCTATAACGCCTCAAAGATGGAAACATGAAAGACATTATGAATTTGATCTAACTCCGGAGGTAACTCAATCGATATGCCATGGACCAACACGCTTCAAAGACACGATAAGGTCCAATATATCTAGGACTTAGCTTGCCCTTCCTTCCGAATCAAGATCTTTTTCCAAGGAGATACCTTCAAGAAAACCCGATCTCCCACACTATACTCGATGTCCCTCCGCTCAGATCTGCGTCGACTTACTTCTCATCTCGAGGCTTCTTTCAACCGTGCTCGAATAACTTTTACCTTATCCTCGGTCTCGAGATATCATCTCGGGACCTAACATCTATCTTTCGCCCAACTCACCCAACAATAGGAGAGCGACACTTACGACCATACAATGCCTCGTAAGGTGCCATCCAATGCTAGACCGATAGCTGTTGTTATATCGCAAATTTCGCCATGGTAGATAATCCTCCCAACTACCCTCAAGTCGATTACACATCCTCTTAACATATCTTCCAATATTTGAATTACTCTTCCGATCGACCATCGACCGAGGATGGAAAGCCGCATCAAATTCAACTTTGTCCCCAAGGCTTCATGCAGAGCTTTCGAATCGTGATGTGAACCTAGGGTCCCTATCTGATATAATAGATACTGGTACCCCATGTAACCTCACAATTTCGGATACGTAAAGTTTCGCCAATTTCTGCAATGAATAATCCGTACGAACTGGCAAGAAATGAGCAGTCTTCGTCAACCTATCAACAATTACCCAAACGGAATTTTTCTTAGCAGGTGTTAACGGTAACCCACTAACAAAATCCATAGTTATCCTCTCCCATTTCCAAAGAGGAATCTTTATCTGTTGTAACAATCCAGACGGTAATTGATGTTACGCCTTCACTTGTCGACAAGTCAAACATTTTCCCACAAACTCAGAATCTCACGCTCAACCACGCCACCAATATCGTTTCACGGAGATCTCGATACATCTTATTTCCTCCCGGATGCATAACATAAGGGCTACTATGCGCCTCCGTAGAATCAGCTTGCCTCAAATCTAGATCCCTAGGCATGCATACTCTCCCTCAAAGCACAACACACCCTCCGTGTTTATTCCAAAATCTTCAATTTCACCATTTTCAACTTGTCGCAAAGAAGGTCCCAACTTCTCATCCGATGTCTGTTTTCCTTGATTTGTTCCATACCATGAGGTTTCACCAAGTTCGCTAATAAACCGCCATCCTCGCATGCACTCAAATGGGCAAACAAAGCTCTTAATTCAGATACTACCACGACTTAACGCGTCGCCTACCACGTTAGCCTTTCCGTGATGGTACTCGATGGAGAAATCGTAATCTTTTAACAATTCTACCCATCTTCTTTGTCTTAAATTCAACTCCTTCCGGGTAAGGAGGTATTTAAGACTCTTGTGATCCGTGTAGATTATGGACTTCTCACCATAGAGATAGTGCCTCCAAATCTTTAGAGCAAAGACAACACTACTAACTCCAAATCATGAGTAGGGTAGTTTACTTCATGTGGTCTCAATTGACGAGAAGCATAAGCCACCACCTTTCCATTTTGCATCAACACACAACCTGCACTTGTGTGAGACGATCACAATAAATAGTGAATTCTTTTCCAAATTCGGGTTGAATTAAACTGGAGCTTCGTCAGGATCTTCTTCAATTTCTCAAAACTCTCTTTGCTTTTCGGTCCAGATATACGGAGCTCCCTTTCAAAGCAGTTTAGTTAGGGTGCGAGAATCAATGAAAACCCTCTACAAAGCGTCTATAGTATCCACCAAGCCTAAGAAACTCCGAATTTCAGCCATCGATGTTGGTGGCTTCCAATCCGAATAGCCTCAATTTTCCGAGGATCCACCTTATTCCTTCTGGTGATACTACATGACCAAGGAAAGTCACCTCCTTTAGCCAAAATTGATTTACCAAATTTGGCATACAATTGCTTATCACGAAGTAATTGTAATACTATCCGCAAATGTCGGTCATGTTCCTCCTCATTTCTCGAATAAACCAATATATCATCTATGAACACTACCACAAACCGTCTAAATATGGTTGGAAGACTCGGTTCATCATGTCCATAAATGCATTTGGTGCATTGTTAATCCAAACGGCATCACTACAAACTCATAGTGTAAAATAGCATGTCCGAAATGCCGCCTTATAAATGTTCGCTTCTTTTACCTTAAGTCGGTGATAACCCGACCTTAAATCAATTTTGAGAAAGCTCAAGCTCCTTCAATTGATCAAACAGTCGCCAATTCTCGGAGAGGATACCGATTCTTGATCGTCAATTTATTCAACTGCTCGTAGTCAATGCACATACGCATCGATCCATCCTTCTTCTTGACGAACAAGACCGGTGCTCCCCATGAGACACACTTGGTCGAATGAATCCTCGATCCGGCAATTCTTGAATTTGAGCTTTGAGCTCATCCAACTCCTTGATTGCCATTCTATAGGAGCAATGGACACCGGAGCCGCCCTGTGCAAAAGCTCAATGCCAAATTCTACTTCCGATCCGAGGTATACGGGGAAGTTCTTCAGAAATACATCGGAAAATTCCTTCACCGTCCTCACATCATTCACGGATAATTCTTTGGCATCCAAAGCACAGATAAAGGCTAGGAATGCTCCGCACCTTTCCGCACCAACTTCTTCGCTTTTAATGCGATACCACATTTGCGAGATAGTTCTTTCGCTCACCAATCATTATGATTTCCTTATCATCCCGGTCCTTATCGACATTCGCTTTTCAAGACAATCCAATTGCTACGATGTTTGACTAGCCAATCCATGCCTGTAATAAGATCGAACTCACGAAAGGTAGTTCCATCAAATTTGCTAAGAATACTTCCTCTTGAATTTTCAAGGCACGTCTTTAAATATTTTATTAACAATTATCGATCGTTCTAAAGGACTGACATCGTCATCTCATTTTCGAATTTGATTCTAAATTCAGATTTCCGGATATGGCACTAGATACATATGAATGAGTAGAGCCAATATCTATTAAGGCAATAACAGTACATCAAAATGAAGAACGTGCGGTTATCACACGGTGCATTGCCGTCTTCTTGGCGTCTAACCGCATAGACCATCCAGGTGTCTTGCCTCTGCATTTCTCTATTACCATTTCCTCGACCGGTGCACCTTGACCACGACCAGCCCCATTACCACCACGACTGGTCCACGACCTCTCGGTGGTCTTGACACCACGGGTGGTGTGTATCATTATTACGGACTTCTTGAGTCGTATCCATTCGTCGAGGACAACTTTTGTATCGATGTTCCATTGAACCGCATTTGTAGCATGCACCTGCTTTCCTCCAACATTCCCCAAAATGCCTTTTCCCACACTCGGTGCAATCTCGACTTCGATTATTTGTTACCGGTTTCGCTTGGCGATTCATCATTCCGGTTTCTTCCGAATCTCTTGGAAGAACCAGATCTGTGTGGTCTCTCTTGTTTCGGATCTTTCTGCTCGCTGCTCGAAGTTCTTAGCCTCTTGGCTATTTTAGCCTTCTCCACCAGTGGAAAAATTTCTAACTTGTCATGAGCAATCGTAACCCTCACTCATCATTAAGTCCATCCTCAAACGCATACAACGCTCATGATCCGTTGCTACAATTGTCCGGGCATAACGGCTCGGACGTAAAAACTCACTTCATATCTCGCCAGTCTTACTTCCTTGGACAAGATTCAGAAATTCCTTCCTTCGAGCATCTACATAGCTCGTTCCGACGATTTTCCTTGAAAGGCGCCTTTAAAGAATTCCCGATTAATCGATGCTTCTTGGTGCCTTCTAACAAGAAGCCACCACCGACACGCCTCATCTCTCAATAAGGATACAGCCTCCTCCGCTTTTTGCTCACCGTGCATTCCATATCATCCATGATCCGCTCCACGCTCGAGCCAAGATTCGCCACATTCGAGCTACACCGAGACTCCTCCGAAAACTTCGCATTATTTGCCTTAAGTCGCTCTCAAATTGACCCACGAGTTGTTGGCCCAATTCTAGTTCCAATGACCCTTTCCAAGACTCGTAGCATTGCTTGAGTCAATGCATGATCTTCTTCCATGTGGTCGCGTGATCCGGTCTCACTTTCTATTGACGCAGTGCGCCCACTTACAGCATATGATTTGGTGCTTCACCAGTAGCACCTCGGCCTCTACTACGGCCACGTCTACCGCGGCCCACGACCACGCCCTCTTGTACTCATGATTGCTTGTTCGCTTATCCGATTACAAGTTTTATGAATCGAAATTTTGTTTTGTTTATTAACGATGTTTTATGAGATTTGAGATATAAAGTTGTTTTTTAACGTGTCCTATAGTCTCAATCTCTACGCTTTTCACATCTAAAACTAGAAGTTCTAGAGTATTCCTATGATCATATCATAGTAATCATTAAGCAATAATACTTACTTGACTTGTCGCCGGATGCTTGTGGTGTCATAACGATCTTTAAAATATCATTGAGCATTTTTATACGTAAATTATTTTTGAACCCAAACCACGGTAGAAGTTTTTGAAGCTGGGCTCGATATTACTAATGTAACACCCCAAACCCGGTCTATGCGCCGAGACTAGGTTTGGTTTGTTACATGATTCGAGCTAATCTTAAATCTTTAATGAATTGAAAAAAACTACAATTTATATCTGAGGTTTAAAATTTGAAGAGTATTTGATTTTGATAAATATTTGAAACATTACTTGAAAATTATTGTATTATTAAAACCGTTAGAGATTTGTTAAAGAGTTAACAATAAAAAGAATTATTTATAAAAGAATTTCATATACTTGAAAACCCAAATTTATTTTTATAAAGCATCATATAATCATAGCCCATGATTTAAAAGTCCAAAATAAAGTTTAAATTCCAAACACACATAAAATCCATAAGTTATTTATAGAGGCCATTTATTACAACATCCCAAAATAGTAAAATAATTATTAAAAGTTCGTAGTTTTAAATAACCCATATATAGCAAGATGGCCTCCACGAAGTCATCCTCACCCAAGTCCACATCGGTTTCCATTACCGAGATGGAAAGAAATTAAAGGGTGAGTTACTTAGAACTCGCAGTGTAACTCACTTACCACCATTATTGGGCAGATTGTCGATATTATCTTTGGGCTTGAGCCCAATTCGAAATTCAACAATATATCATGAAATTAAAATAATTAATAATGCATGAAAATGTAATTCCCAACCCAAACCTAATATCCATCCGCTAACACCCCTGCACCAACCATCACACCTGTGGGGATCAAGTCAACCCACCCCGCCATCACACCAATCGTAGGCATTAAGCCTTTTTATAATTGTGGCATAGCCACCGAACTAGAGGCAATAAGTCGATATTGTGGCGTAGCCACCGAACTAGAGGCAATAAGTCGATATTGTGGCAGAGCCACGAACTAGAGGCAATAAGTCGATATTGTGGCAATCGCCATTCTTCTCTTCATATATCCCACCCATGCAATTGTTCATGTACTTTAAAATATAAAATTTATTATCAATAAATATAACATGGTGGGTTTATCAATAACATTTCATTTGGCCCATAATTATAGCAATTTATCCATTTAGCAATTTAAAGGGCTTTGGCCCATTTACCAAACTAGAGTGTTTTGGCTAAATTTTAACAAACTATAGTATTTACGGCCCATTTTCACGAACTAGAGTAATTACGCCCATTTTCACGAACTAGAGTATTTACTACCATTTTCACTTAACTAGAGTATTTACTACCATTTTCACTAACTAGAGTAATTACGCCCATTTTCACGAACTAGAGTATTTACGGCCCATTTTCACTTAACTAGAGTATTTACGGCCCATTTTCACTAACTAGAGTAATTACGGCCCATTTTCACGAACTAGAGTATTTACTACCATTTTCACGAACTAGAGTAATTACGCCCATTTTCACTAACTAGAGTATTTACGCCCATTTTCACTTAACTAGAGTAATTACGCCCATTTTCACTTAACTAGAGTATTTACGCCCATTTTCACGAACTAGAGTAATTACTACCATTTTCACTAACTAGAGTATTTACTACCATTTTCACGAACTAGAGTAATTACGGCCCATTTTCACTAAACATCCAATTTTCATAATAACAATTAATTTCGGTATGCTTCATAATTTTCACGATTTAGTCGTTTTACGCATTTTCGTCAAAAATATAATTTTTACGCTTTTACCGATCTAATCGCTTTTACGATTTACTTCCATACCGAAATTTGACATCCAACCAAAAATAATGAGTGTGAAAATTACACACCTCGATACCGTGAGTATTAACCCTTCTCGCCTCGGCACCTAAAATATAATTCGATTCGTTAGACAACTAATTCGCAAAAATAATCTTAATCGTTAATGGATCCAAAATCTTACCCTCTTGATTTTGAATCACTTGATTTTCGGTTTTGCCTCGCTAATCGATTCACTAGCACGAGAATCCACCAACGAATAACGGCTCCGAGGTTCGTATTACTTGAATAATGGACTTCTCTAAGATGGCCCACAACCCGTGGAAAATCCCTGACCGCCAAACCGCTTCTTCGCTTGAATGGGGATTTATGATCCACCCTCTTACGATAACTAAACACCGCCTTTTCTTCCCTATCTTGGATGTCTTCAAGATCCAAAGGAGTTTAGTTAGATCTAAAATAATATCAATGTTACTAGAGATTTAAAGAGATTTGATTTCCTTACCACAATAAAACGTCTCCAACGTTTCTCCCGATCTCTTGAGTTCCGATCTCCGTTATTGCACTAAATAATAACGAAAGAAACGTTATTAATATGAATGCTATATCCATCCAAAAAGACCTTCAATAATCCAATGATATTCGGCCATAAAATCACTAATCAATAAATCGAAAATGGAGAGGAACCCTTACCTACTTCCCACGGTCGAAAAGAAAGATTAAGAATAATGTTTAATTGATGGAAGATTCGGCTATAAATGATTAAGAATGGAAAAAAATAATTCTTGGCTTATAGGCACAATAGCATTCGGCCAAGAGAGGGAAGATGGAGAGAATTTTCGATTGGAAAAGAAATAATATAAGAACGAAAGGATGATGGTGATGTTGTTTTGAATTCAAGGAGATTAGAAGAAAAAGAAAAGAAAAATATGAACTTTAGGTGCTGGTATATTCGGCCATGGCAAAAGAAAAGAAAAAGATGTTTCTTTTTGGTATAGATGATTTCAAGACAAGAAGAAAAGGCACAAGAATTGGCTATCAAGATAAGCAAAAGGAATGACCAAATGGTCACAAAATTTTGGCTTTACCAAATGCAAAAATCGCCAAGAGGGATGTTGAAAGGAGAAAACAAAGAAAATCTGCACAATGTGCAAAGAATAACCAAAGAGAAAAGAATGAGATTTTAGCCAAACTAACAAAATTTTGGCTCTCCTCCCTTACCAATATTGCCGCCCAAACACATGGTCAATAGGCCATGATTTCTTTCCAAAATTTTCCCTAGATAAGTGCCTTATGTTCCCCTATCTTTCCTTAAACCCTTGATTCCATACCATATGTTAATTGTTACCTTAATCCATTGATACACTAACCAAAAATACATGGTCAACACCTTCCTTATATGTCCCCTGTCGACACTTCCTAGCCATTAGCGTAAAATTAAAACAAAAATTTTATCTAGGTGCTATACAAGGATTCGAACCTCTTCCTCTTACTTGAACCCATGCGCCAACTCCACCTTACCATATGCTCAACTTATGACACTTTTTAGCACATAATTTAGCTTAAGTCTTAATCACCTTTGTTTCACTTCCATAAATCTCAATTTAATAAATTTTATTTCTTCTTCAAATTATGCTTTACCCTCTCAAAGACTTCAATAAACACCAAATTAAAAATAAAAGATTTTTCCTTTAAAATCTAAACACCAAAATCATGCAAATTTAAATACTCGATTTTTAGGTGTTGTTGTGCTCGCCACAAAATAATAATTGGCTCAATGCCTCTAGTTCGGTGACTTTGTCACAATCTAGTTCGGTGGCTCGCCACAAATATAAAATGGCTTAATGCCTACGATTGGTGTGATGGCGGGGTGGGTTGACTTGATCCCACAGTGTGATGGTTGGTACGGGGTGTGTAGCGGATGGAATTAGGTTTGGCAGGAAAAATTCATTTTACATGCATGTTATTAATTATGTTATTCATTATGCTATTAATTATGTTATTAATTATGTTGTTAATTTCGCTTATGGGCTCAAGGCCCAAATCCATAATTGAAAATCTGGCCCAGTGGACAAAGTAAGTGAGTTATACACTGAGTTCTAAGTAACTCACTCCCTCAAATTTTCCATCTCAGGTAATGGAAATTGACGTGGACTTGGGCCGAGGATGACTTCGTGGAGGCCATACTGCAAAACATGGGTTTATTAAACTCTGAACTTTTTAATAAGTATTTTACTATTTTGGGTTAATATAATAAGGGCCTCTATTAATAATTTATGGATTTTTATGTGTGTTTGGTTTTAAACTATATTTTGGACATTTAAATATGGGCTTATGATTATATGATGTTTTTATCAAAATAAATTGGGTTTTCAAATATATGAAATTCCTTTATAAATATTTTATTATTTTAACTCTCAAATAAATTATCTAAGGGTTTTGATAATACAATGTTAATGATGTTATTTTTAACTAATGTTTTCTAATATACATCAAATTTAAAATACTCTTTTGATTTTTATTAAACCTTGTAATTAAAAATAATATTGTAGATTTCAACTCATTGAAGATTTTAAGATAGTTTCGATTCATGTAACAAACCAAATCTAGTCTTAATGCATAGACCAGGGTTTGGGGTGTTACATTTAATGGTATCGAGCCGATTTCAAAAACTTCGGTTGTGGTTTGGGTTCGCAAATAATTTCGTATGAAATCGCTCAATTATATTTTAAAGATCAAGATGGCACCACAAGCATCCGCAACAAGTCAAGTAAGTATTTATTGCTTAATGATTACTATGATGATCATAGGAACACTCTAGAACTTCTAGTTTTAGATGTGAAAAAATCGAGAGATTGAGGCTATAGGATATGTTGCAAAAATAACTTTATCTCTCAAATCTCATAAAACATCGTTATTAAACACCGAAACAAATTTTACGATTCATAAAACTTGTAATCGATAAAAACGAATAAGCCATCATGAGCACTAGAGGACGGGTGGTGGACGCCTTGAGACGTGGCGTGGTAGAGGCCGAGGTGCTACAATCAAGCACCAAATCATATGTTCGGAAATGGATGCACTGCATCAATTGAGAGTGAGACGGATCACGCGATCACATGGAAGAAGACAATGCTTTGACTCAAGCCATGTTGCGAGTCCTAGAAAGGGTCATTGAACTAGAATTGGGCCAACAACTCGTGGGTCAATTTCAAAACGACTTAAGTCCAATAATGCGAAGTTTTAGAGGAGTCTCCTGTAGCTCGAATGTGGTGAACATCGCTCAAGTCGTGGAATGATTATGGGTGATATGGAATGCAATCGTTGAGCAAAATTGAAAGGAGCTATGTCTTTGTTAAGAGACAAAGCGATCGATGGTGGCTCACTGCTCGAGAAGGCAAGTTGACTTGATTACTTGGGAATTCTTTAAAGTTGCCTTCCAAGGAAAATACGTTGGAACAAGTTATGTAGACGCTCAAGGAAGGAATTTCGAATCTTGTACAAGGAGTAAAACAAAGAGTAGCATATGAAGTCGAGTTTTTACGTTTAAGTTCGCTATGCTCTGGACAATTGTATCAACAGATCATGAACGTTGTGTGCGTTTTGAGGATAGACTTAATGATGAGCTAAGGGTTCTGATTGCCCCACAGTAAGTTAGAACTTTTTCCACGCTTATGGAGAAGGCCAAGATAGCCGAGGAGGCTAAGAACTCGTAACGCCGTAACCGAGAAAGATTTAGAAACAAGAGAGAGACACAAGACCGGTTCTTCAAAGAAATTTCAAGAGACCTCGAAATGATGAACCAGTTCAAGGTAGAACACGGAATAAATAATCAAGTTGAGATCTGGTTGAATGTGGAAAAGACACTTTGAGAGTGTTGGAGGAAAACAGCGCTTGTTACAAATACGGTTCGATGGATCATCAAGATAGAAATTGTCCTCGACGTATGGATACGACTCAAGAAGTTCGTAATAATGATGCACACCACCGTAGGTACTCAGCAGCCCACCGAGAGGTCGTGGACCGTGTCGTGGTGGTAATGGGGTTGGTCGTGGTCAAGGTGCACCGGTCGAGGCAATGGTCCTAGAGGAAATACAAATGCAAGACACTGGATGGTTTATGCGCTAGACGTCGCGAGACGGCAATGCACCGATGTGATAATCGGTACGTTCTTCATCTTCGATGTACTGTTATTGCTTTAATAGATATTGGCTCTACCCACTCATATGTTGCTAGTGCCATATCCGAAACACAATTTAGAATCTAAAATTACCGATAGTGAGATGACAGTAATTAGTCCTTTAGGACAGTCTGTAATTGTTAATAAAATGTTTAAAGACGTGCCCTTGGAAATTCAAGAAGAGGTATTCTTATCGGAATCGCTTTTCGCGAGTTCGATCTCATTCTGGGCATGGATTGGTTGGTTAAACATCGGGTGCAATTGGATTGTGCTGAAAAACGAATGTCAGTAAGAACCTCGGATGATAAGGAAATCATAATGATTGGTGAGCGAAGGAACTACTTGGCAAATGTGGTATCTGCATTAAAGGCAGAGAAGTTGGTTCGGAAAGGATATGGAGCATTCCTAGCCTTTATCTGTGCTTTGGATGCCAAAGAGTTATCTGTGAATGATGTGAGGACGGTGAAGGAATTTCTCGATGTATTTCTCGAAGAACTTCCTGGTATACCTCTAGATCGGGAAGTAGAATTTGGCATTGAGCTTTTGCAGGGGACACTCCAAAGGTCCATTGCTCCTTATAGATTGGCAATCAAGGAGTTGGTTGAGCTTAAAGCTCAAATTCAAGAATTTGTGGATCGGGATTTATTCGACCAAGTGTGTCTCCGGGAGCACCGCTTTGTTCGTCAAAAGAAGGATGGATCGATGCGTATGTGCATTGACTACGCATAATTGAATAAATTGACGATCAAGAATCGGTATCC
Organism: Gossypium rotundifolium; assembly: GCA_025506655.1. Lineage (NCBI taxonomy): Eukaryota > Viridiplantae > Streptophyta > Magnoliopsida > Malvales > Malvaceae > Gossypium > Gossypium rotundifolium. The sequence goes on from CP106733.1 coordinate 39,740,010, forward strand.
TCTACCGAAAATTAACGACTGCTTGATCAATTAAAAGGCGCCAGCTTTTCTCCAAAATTGATTTGAGGTCGGGTTATCACCACTCAAAGTAAAAGAAGCGTACATTTATAAGACGGCATTTCGGACTCGTTACGGACATTATGAGTTTGTAGTGATGCCGTTTGGATTAACCAATGCACCAACGCATTTATGGACATGATGAACAAAGTCTTTCAACCATATTTAGACCGGTTTGTGGTAGTGTTCATAGATGACATATTGGTTTATTCGAGAAATGAGGAGGAGCATGACAAGCATTTGCGATAGTATTACGCCTACTTACGTGATAAGCAGCTCGTATGCCAAATTTAGTAAATGCGAATTTTGGCTAAAGGAAGTGACTTTCCTTGGTCATGTGGTATCACCAAGGAATAAGGGTGGATCCTCGAAAAATTGAGGCTATTCGATTGGAAACCACCAACATCGGAGTGAAATTCGGAGTTTCTTGGTTTGGTCGATACGATAGACGTTTTGTAGAGGGTTTTCGTTGATTATCGCACTCTAACTAAACTGTTGTGGAAGGAATTCGTATAATTGATGAAAAGCAAGAAGAGAGTTTCGAGAAATTGAAGAAAATCTCGACTAAGCTCCAGTTTTGATTCAAATTTGAGGTCGGAAAAGAATTCATTGCTTATTGTGATGCGCCTCACACGGGTCCAGGTTGTGTGTTGATGCAAAATGGAAAGGTGGTGGCCTATGCTTCTTGTCAATTGAGATCGCACAAGTAAACTACCCTACTCATGATTTGGAGTTAGTCATTGTGGTCTTTGCTTTAAAGATTTAGAGGCACTATCTCTACGGTGAGAAATCATCATCTACACGGATCACAAGAGTCTTAAATACCTCCTTACCCAAAAGGAGTTGAATTTAAGACAAAGAAGATGGGTAGAATTATTAAAGGATTATGATTTCTCAATCGAATATCATCTTGGAAAGGCTAACGTGGTAGCTGACGCGTTAAGTCATAAGGCAGTATCTGATTTGAGAGCATTGTTTGCTTATTTAATTTTGTATGAGGATGGAAGTTTGTTAGCAGAACTTCAGGTGAAGCCGCTGTGGCTGGAACAAATTAAGAAAAAATGTACATCAGATGAAAAGTTGGGACCTTTACTTCAAAGAAGTTGAAAATGGTGAAATCGAGGATTTTAGAATAAACACTAAGGTGTGTTGTGCTTTCGAGGAAGAGTATGTATGCCTAAGGACTCAGATTTGAGGCAAATGATTCTACGGAGGCGATAGTAGCCCTTATGCTATGCATCCCGGAGGAAATAAGATGTATCGAGATCTTCGTGAATGAGATTGGTGGCGTGGTTAAAGCGGGAGATTTGAGTTTGTGGGAAAATGTTTGACTTGTCGACCAAGTGAAGGCAGAACATCAATTACCGTCTGGATTGTTACAACCCAGAAAATTCCTCTTTGGAAATGGGAACGGATAACCATGGATTTTGTTAGTGGGTTACCTTTAACACCTACTAAGAAAAATTACATTTGGGTAATTGTTGATCGCTTGACGAAGACCGCTCATTTTCTACCAACAGACGGATTATTCATTGCAAAAGTTGGCAAAGTCAGACGATCTGAAATTGTGAGGTTGCATGGGTACTGTATCTATTATATCGCATGAGATCCCGATTTACATCACGATTTTGGAAAGCTCGCATGAAGCCTTGGGGACGGTTGAATTTCAAGACGGCTTTTCATCCTCGGTCGATGGTCATCGGAGAGGGTAATTCGGATATTGGAAGATATGTTAAGGGATGTAATCGACTTTGAGTAGTTGGGAGGATTATCTACCATCGGCGTAATTTATGTATAACAAATGCTATCGCCTAGCATTCGGATGGCACCTTACGAGGCATTGTATGGTCGTAAGTGTTGTTCTCCTATTTGTTGGACCGAGTTGGCTTAACGACGGATGTTAGGTCCCGAGATGATATCTCAAACAGAGGAAAAGTAAAAGTTATTCGAGCACGGTTGAAAGAAGCCTCGGATAGATGTAAGTCGATGCAGCACTGAAGTGAAAGGATATCGAGTATGATGTGGGGATCGGGTTTTCTTGAAGGTCTCACCTTGGAAAAAGATTTTCGTGTTTGGAAAGAAGGGCAAGTTGAGCCCTAGATATATTGGACCATACCGTGTGGTGAAGCGTGTTGGTCCAAATGGCCTATCGATTGAGTTACCTCGAGTTGGGTCAAATTCATAATGTTTTTCATGTTTCCATGCCGAGGCGTTATAGATCGGATCCTTCGCATACATAGTACGGTAGAAGAAGTGGAATTGAATTGATTTGTCTTTTGAGGAGGAACCAAGGAAATCTTAGATCGAGATGTTAAGGTGCTAAGAAAGAAAACCGTGCTGTTGGTCAAAGTTCTATGGCGTAACCACAGAGTGGAGGAAGCTACGTGGGAGCCTGAGGATGCAATTCGGCAACAATACCTTCACCTCTTTCAACCAAGTAAATTTCGAGGACGAAATTTTCTTTAAGGAGGGTAGAGTTGTAACACCCTAAAAATCCGATTATTGATATATTGCATGATTTGGTGTTTAGATTATGAAGGAAAATTTTCTTACTTTTATTTTTGTGTTTATTATAGTCCTGAAGAAGAGTATAGCATAATTTGGGTAAGGAATAAATTTTATATTTGAGAATTTATTGAAGAGAAGCAAGTGTCATTAATATTTAAGTTAATTTAAGTGTTAATAAGTGACACAAGATGAGTACATGGCATGGTGGTGTTGGCGCATGAATCGGTGCATGAGGGAAGAGGTTCTAATCTCTTAAATAGCATTTAGACAACTTTTATTTTGCTCTTCTATGGTAAGTGTCGGCCAAGCTCATTTATGGAAAGTGTTGACCTTGTTATTTTTGGTTAGTATATCAAAGGAATAAGGTAAGTGTTAACATATGGTATGAAATCAAGAACTTATGGAAAGATATGGAGACATGGGGCAAGTATCAAGGAGAATGTTTTGAAACAAAATCATGGCCATTTGACCATGCTTTTGGACTGACAATATGGTCTAGGGGGTTTTAATATTTGGTGTTAGTTTGGCTAGGATTTGAAGTCTCTTTTTGGTCATTCTTAGCATATGTGCAAAGTTTTGCAATCCTTTCTCAACTTTTCTCCCTTGGCCGAATTTGTGCATTTGGTAAAGCCTAATTCTTTTGACCATTTGGTCATTTTTTTTGTTCATCTTTTGAATATTCTCTTGTGCCTCTTCTTAGTGCTGAAATTGTTAGTACCAAAAAGACCATATCTCTCTTTTTGTTTTCTTTCTCCATTGCCAAATGTACCTTGCTCTCTAATACATCTTTTCCTTTCTCTTTTCTTCTCTTTGAAAATCGAATCTTCATTATCATCTCTTCTCTTATTTTATTTCTTTTCACTCATCTTTTCTCCATTGTTTTTCTCCATGGCCGAATGTTAGTGAGCCATAGCCGAATCATTTTTTTTCTTTTCTTTGGTTATCATAGCTGAATCCTCCATCACTTAGAGACATCATTTTCAATCCTTTCTTTTCAACCGTGGACAAAAGGGTAAGAATTCTTTTTAGTTTTGTTTAGTTAGAAGTAGTCATGGCCGAATATTGATGGTGGTATGAAGGCTTTCTTAGATCGAAATAAACGCTCATTCTATTAACGTTTATTTATGTTATATTTTAGTGCGATAACGGAAGATCGGAAATCAAGTGGTCGTGAGTGACATAGAACGCTTGGATCGATTCTCCTTGTGGAACAAGAATATTTGTGGTAAGGAAATCTCGTTCTTAAAACCTTTAGTCATAATCGATATAAATATTATTAGGACGTGCTAACTATCTTTTGATATTGAAGATCTTCAAAATAGGGAAGAAAAAGGCGGTGTTTAGTTATCGTAAGAGGGGCAGATCCGCTATTCCCCCTAAGTATAAACGAAAGGCGCTTCGATAGTCCGGATTTTCCACCGAAGTTGGACCATCTACCAAGGAAATCAATTATTCAAGTAGTAAGAACTCCCGAGCCTTTAGACGTTAGTGGTTTCTCAATAATAACGAATCGATAAACGAGGAGAAACCGAAATTGAAGTGATCCAAAATCAAGAGGGTAAGGTTTTGGATCAAATGTCTATAACATATTTTGTTCATGATAATGTCCTAATGAGATCGTATTATGTTTAGGTGTTGAAGAGCGGGAAGGGTTAGTACTCACAATATCGAGGTGTGTAACTTCACACTTTTCTCGGGTTTGGATGTTATTCATGGTATGATGTTAAATCGTAAAAACGACTAGATTGGTATAAAACGTAATAATTGGTATTTGGTGAAATTACATGAAAACGGATAATATGGTGAAAATTACGAAAAAGCCCTCGATGAGTTGATGGAAAATATAAATTTTCATGTCTTCGTAAATGGACCGATAAATTTGATAATTAGTAATTGGGGAAAATCATTAGATCGATAAATGGGCCAAAACTCGCTAGATCGTAAATGGGCCGTAATCTACGTTAAATTGTTAAACCGTCAAATCTCGCTAGATCGTAAATGGCCGTAATCTCATTAAATTGTTAAACGGGCTAAATCCTCGCTAGATCGTTAAATGGGCCAAATTCTACTAGATCGTAATTTTGGGCCTAAGATATTAAATTGCTAAAATGGGCCAAATGTTTGGGCCTTAATAAAAATCAAATATTGACTCTTGTTAATGGGCCTTTTAATAAAATCATTACATAATCATAGACTACTTTGCATACATATTGCATGGGTTGGGAAAATGATGAAGAGAAGAAAGGCCTGCTGCCAAAATCTAGTTCGGTGGCTTTGCCACAAAATTATGGCTAATTGCCTCTAGTCTGGTGGCTCGCCACAAAATTTATAAATGGCTATTTGCCTCTAGTTCGGTGGCTCGCCACAAAATAATAATTGGCTCAATGCTCTAGTTCGGTGACTTTGTCACAATCTAGTTCGGTGGCTCGCCACAAATATAAAATGGCTTAATGCCTACGATTGGTGTGATGGCGGGGTGGGTTGACTTGATCCCACAGTGTGATGGTTGGTACAGGGGTGTGTAGCGGATGGAATTAGGTTTGGGAGGAAAATTCATTTTACATGCATGTTATTAATTATGTTATTCATTATGCTATTAATTATGTTATTAATTATGTTGTTAATTCGCTTATGGGCTCAAGGCCCAAATCCATAATTGAAAATCGCCCGATGGACAAAGTAAGTGAGTTATACATCGAGTTCTAAGTAACTCACTCCCTCAAATTTTCCATCTCGTAATGGAAATTGACGTGGACTTGGGCCGAGGATGACTTCGTGGAGGCCATATCTTGCAAAACATGGGTTTATTAAACTCGAACTTTTTAATAAGTATTTTACGATTTTGGGTTAATATAATAAGGGCCTCTATTAATAATTTATGGATTTTTATGTGTGTTTGGTTTTAAACTATATTTTGACATTTAAATATGGGCTTATGATTATATGATGTTTCTATCAAAATAAATTGGGTTTTCAAATATATGAAATTCCTTTATAAATATTTTATTATTTTTAACTCTCAAATAAATTATCTAAGGGTTTTGATAATACAATGTTAATGATGTTATTTTTAACTAATGTTTTCTAATATACATCAAATTTAAAATACTCTTCCGATTTTTATTAAACCTTGTAATTAAAAATAATATTGTAGATTTCAACTCATTGAAGATTTTAAGATTGCTCGATTCATGTAACAAACCAAATCTAGTCTTAATGCATAGACGGGTTTGGGGTGTTACATAACCTCATATATGCAAAAATACAAGGATCATTTAGACATTGTTTAGATTAGATTTTTAGTGAACCAGCTTAGCTAGCTTGTTTGATGATTTGTGAATCCTTGGATATTAATACATTGTATGAGCTAAGGGTCAACCCAAGTTTTCATTCTTTTAGAGGTCATTGAGAGTGTAGATTTAAATGAAATTATGGCATGCAAAATACAAAATGTAGATTCATCGTGGGTTTAGCTTTTGTTAGTTTTTGGTAGTGTCTGGTTTTAAGGATTAATGTTCTAATTTATTTTAGTAGTTATAGTGTCTAAGTAAATAAGATCTTTGGTGGTTGATTTGGCTCCTTAGTAATTTGATACTTATGTTGTTTTTTCATTGACAGATAACAGGATACATCAAGACATGTCATAATCGTATACGATGATGAGAAAGTATTGAGTGATGTAACCCCTATGTGATGGGGCATTTGTATCTTTGGAGTTTTACAAGATATTTGGATCCAGTTTCTGATTTGTAACAATGGTGGCACATGTTCTTTTAACTTGAAATGTGGGATTTTAGATTTTTACGCTTTGTAAAAATATGATTTACACGACACTAAATTTTGGATTTTTTTTAATTTTTCATGACCTTTAGCGGCGTTTTTAAAAGTACCGCTAAAAGTCATGTTTTTAGCGTTTTAGGAAAGCGCCGCTAAAGACATTGATTTTAGCGGCATCTTAAAAAGCGCTAAAAGTCCTGGTCTTTAGCAGCGTCTTCAAAAAAGCGTCGTTAAAGTCCTAGTCTTTAGCGGCGTCTTCTAAAGCTACCGCTAAAAGTCCTGGTCTTTAGCGGTGTCTTTTAAAAAGCGCGCTAAAAGTCTTGGTCTTTAGCGGCTTTTTAAAGTTACCGCTAAAGACTAAGACTTTTAGCAAAGATTTTTAGAAAAACGCCGCTAAAAATTATGATCTTTAGCGGCGTTTACTAAAGCGGCATTTTTTTTGCGGCGCTAGGAAAAAAAAAACGTCGCAAAAAGTCTGTTTTCCTGTAGTACATGTAGTGATAATTATACTTTGTAAATAGATCTTTATGTTTTTCATAAAGTTCTTCTATTAATTTTAAATATTCTATTCTTTCATTATTATCTTCTGCTTTTAGAAAATTTATTTTTCCAATGTTCTATAAGGTTTTTATAGGATTGGAAGTCATATTTTCTTATTTTTAAAGTTTTCTATTTTTGTTTTTCTTTTTTATTATAAGTAGAAGATGATTCTTCCAAGAATCTTCATCTTCATCGGATAAAGTTAATATTATATTACTATTATCGTAATATAAAGGTCCTAAATCTAAACCGATTCTATATTTTTATTAGTAATAACTTGATCTAATTTATTATTAACATCGATAAAAGTTCTTTAGATTTGTTGTTCAAATCTAAATCATTACTTCTCTATATCATCTACTTTTCTTCTATTTTACTGACTTTATTATATAATTTATTAAAATATATAGATGTCATATCTATTAAACTATTGATACCTTTACTAAGAGCCAAACATTATTTTCATTCTTAGAGTCAATATGCATAGTATAATTACAAGTTTTATCTTTATATAAACAATTCATTTCTTCCATGTTATTTATCTCCGATTACCTAAAACCATCATTATCTTAAACGCCTTCACTCAAACGCCTACAACGCCCCACTCGTGAATTTTCAAGATTTAGAAATATGTTTCAAAGAAGAAATAAATCACTGTTTGAAATATTATATGAATTAATATCAAAAGCAGATTAAACACACGATTACGAAGAAGAATATATTTTATGTTAGGAAGCAGTTCTAATAATCAATTAGAAGAAATTCCTAAATCGAACACAGGATATTAAATTAGGAAATTTAATCGGAGAAGAAGCAGACTTTTCGATGAAATAATAGAGAAAATTACTAAAATCACATTTCTAAAGAAGAAATTTATAAAATATCTAAGTTTAAAATATAGTCACAAAGACATATAGAAAAAATTAGTGGTAACACAAATGCTAAGGACACTAAAGGCGGATTAATGAAATCCCATTATTTACTAAGGATAAAATAAAGAGGATTAAGAAAAATATCCTTAGGTTAAATATATACATTTAGGAATAATTATGATAACAATCGAGCTTTATTTAGAAAAGGTCATGATATTCCTATTATAGCGAGATTATTAGATAAAAGATTTGAGAATCCAATAAAAGCACTTATTGGAGGAATTCAATCTAATCTACATACTGGAGTTATAGAATTTAAAGTTAAATCAAATTACTTTATATCCATAATCGATCCTCTAATAGAAGAATGTCTATGTCTTAGAATTGAGCATAAAAAAATTCGATATTAGTGATTTAGCGTAAGATTTAGCAATAAGTGGACTTCTATTAATGAATATACAAATACTGAAGTAGAAATAAAATAAATAAATCATAAAATAATTGAGCTTTTGAGCCTAATAAATTTACTACGTAAATTCAACCAAAATTATTACATTTAAAAGACCTATCAATTCCAAAAGATTGGATGATAGAAAAAGTTAATAATGCTAGTACTTCCAAACCAAGAAGTACTATAGAATATGTGTCATCTAGAGATAAGCTATATTTTAAAAATAATTTGATTACTAATACAGATGATAATTTAGTTTTACCTCTAATTCTCAACTAGAGGAAGAAGAGGAAAATGTAAGTACTTCTACACCAATAGGTATGAAAATAGTTCATATTCCTATTTTTCCTACTAAACCTAGTAAAATTCTAGAAACACTAGAATGGAAGTGTAACACCCTAAAAATCAGTATTTAAATTTGCATAATTTTGGTGTTTAGATTTTAAAGGAAAAATCTTTTATTTTAATTTGGTGTTTATTGAAGTCTTTGAGAGGGTAAAGCATAATTTGAAGAAGAAATAAAATTTATTAAATTGAGATTTATGGAAGTGAAACAAAGGTGATTAAGACTTAAGCTAAATTATGTGCTAAAAAGTGTCATAAGTTGAGCATATGGTAAGGTGGAGTTGGCGATGGGTTCAAGTAAGAGGGAAGAGGTTGAATCCCTTGTATAGCACCTAGATAAAATTTTTGTTTTAATTTTCGCTCATGGCTAGGAAGTGTCGGCAAGGGACATATAAGGAAGGTGTTGACCATGTATTTTTGGTTAGTGTATCAATGGATTAAGGTAACAACTAACATATGGTATGGAATCAAAGGTTTAAGGAAAGATAGGGGAACATAAGGCACTTATCAAGGGAAAATTTTGAAAGAAATAATGGCCAATTGACCATGTGCTAGACGGCAATTTGGTATAGGAGGGAGCCTAAATTTTGAGTTAGTTTTGGCTGAAAATTCTTTTCTCTCTTTGGTTGTTCTTTGCACTTTGTGCGAATTTTATTTCTCTCCTTTCAACATCCCTCTGGCCGATTTTTGCATTTGGTAAAGCCAAAATTTTGTGACCATTTGGTCATTCCTTTTGCTTATCTTGATAGCCAATTCTTTGTGCCTTTTCTTCTTGTGCCGAATCATCTATACCAAAAGAAACATCTTTTTCTTTTCTTTTGCCATGGCCGAATATACCAGCACCTAAAGTTCATATTTTTCTTTTCTTTTTCTTCTAATCTCCTTGAAATCAAAACAACATCACCATCATCCTTTCGTTCTTATACTATTTCTTTTTTTTTCAATCGAAAATTCTCTCCATCTTCACTCTCTTGGCCGAATGCTATTGTGTCTATAAACCAAATATTTTTTTCTTTTCCTTGAATATACTTAACCGAATCCTTCATCATTTAGACACCATTCTCCATCCTTTTCTTTTCGATTGTGGATCATAGGTAAGGGGTTTTTCTTTTCCATTTTCGTTTTAATAAGTGATATTATGGCGAATATCATTAGATTATTGAAGGTCTTTTGGATTGATATAGCATTCATATTAATAACGTTTCTTTCGTTATTATTTAGTGCAATAACGAGATCGGAACTCAAGAGATCGGGAGAAACGTTGGAGACATTTTATTTTGGTAAGGAAATCAAATCTCTTTAAATCTCTAGTAACATTGATATTATTTTAGATCTAACTAAACTCCTTTGGATCTTGAAGATCGCCAAGATAGGGAAGAAAAGGCGGTGTTTAGTTATCGTAAGAGGGTGGATCTGTAAATCCCCATTCAAACGAAGAGCGGTTTTGCGATCGGGATTTTCCATCGGGTTGTGGGCCATCTTAGAAAGAAGTCCATTATTCAAGTAGTACAAACCTCTGAGCCGTTATTCGTTGGTGGATTCTACGCTAGTGAATCGATTAGCGAGGCAAAACCGAAAATCAAGTGATTCAAAATCAAGAGGGTAAGATTTTGGATTCATTATCGATTAGGATTTATTTTTACGAGTTAGTTGTCTAACGGATCAAAATATATATTTTAGGTGCCGAGGAGCGAGAAGGGTTAATACTCACGGTATCGAGGTGTGTAATTTTCACACTCATTATTTTTGGTTGGATGTCAAATTTCGTATGGAAGTAAATCGTAAAAACGGTTAGATCGGTAACAACGTCAATATTGATATTTTGACGAAAATACGTAAAAACGTCTAAATCGTGAAAATTACGAAAATGCCCTCGAGATATTAATTGTTAATCCGTAAATACTCTAGTTCGTGAAAATGGGCCGTAAATACTCTAGTTCGTGAAAATGGGCCGTAAATACTCTAGTTCGTGAAAATGGGCCGTAAATACTCTAGTTCGTGAAAATGGGCCGAAAATACTCTAGTTCGATAAATCGGGCCAAAACACTTTAGTTCGTTAAAATTTAGCCGAAACACTCTAGTTTGGTAAATGGGCCAAAGCCCACTAAATTGTTAAATGGACAAATTGCTTTAATTAAAGGCCAAATGAAATGTCATTGATAAACCCACCATGTTATGAATTGTTAATAAATTTCATATTTTAAAGTACATATATAATTGCATGGGTGGGATATATGAAGAGAAGAATGGCCAGTTGCCACAATATCGGCTTATTGCCTCTAGTTCGGTGGCTTTGCCACAATATCGGCTTATTGCCTCTAGTTCGGTGGCTTTCACCACAATATCGCTTATTGCCTCTAGTTCGGTGGCTCGCCACAATATCGACTTATTGCCTCTAGTTAAGTGGCTATGCCACAATTATAAAAAGGCTTAATGCCTACGATTGGTGTGATGGCGGGGTGGGTTGACTTGATCCCCACGGTGTGATGGTTGATACAGGGGTGTTAGCGGATGGATATTAGGTTTGGGTTGGGAATTACATTTTCATGCATTATATTTTTTTTAAATTCATGATATATTGTTGAATTCGAATTGGGCTCAAGCCCAAAGATAATATCTTGACAATCCGCCCAATAATGGTGGTAAGTGAGTTACAATTGAGTTCTAAGTAACTCACCCTTTAATTTCTTTTCATCTCGGGTAATGGAAACCGATGTGGACTTGAAATGAGGATGACTTCGTGGAGGCCATCTTGCTAAATAATGGTTATTTAAATTCGAACTTTTAATAATTATTTTTACTATTTTGGGATGTTGTAATAAATGGCCTCTATAAATAACTTATGGATTTTATGTGTGTTTGGAATTTAAACTTTATTTTGGACTTTTAAATCATGAAATTTGTGATTTTATGATGCTTTACTAAAATAAATTTGGGTTTTCAAAGTATATGGAATTCTTTTATAAATAATTCTTTTTATTGTTAACTCTTTAACAAATCTCCTAACTGTTTTTGATAATACAATGATTTTCAACAAATGTTTTAAATATTTATCAAAATCTAATACTCTTCAAATTTTAAACTCAGTAAACAATATTGTAGTTTTCAACTCATTAAAGATTTAAGAATAGTTCGAATCACGTAACAAACCAAATCTAGTCTCAACGCATAGACCGGGTTTGGGGTGTTACATTTAGTGGTATCGAGCCGAGTTTTGGGTTCAAAATAATTTCGTATGTAAATGCTCAATGATATTTTAAAGATCAAGATGGCACCACAAGCATCCCGCGACAAGTCAAGTAAGTATTATTGCTTAATGATTACTATGATAAGATCATAGGAACACTCTAGAACTTCTAGTTTTAGATGTGAAAAGCGAGAGATTGAGACTATAGGACACGCTATAAAAACAACTTTATATCTCAAATCTCATAAAATATCGTTAATAAACACCAAACAAAATTTACGATTCATAAAACTTGTAATCGATAAACGAACAAGCAATCATGAGTACAAGAGGACGTGGTGGACGCCGTAGACGTGGCGTGGTAGAGGCCGAGGTGCTACTACCAAGCACCAAATCATATGCGAAGTGGGACGACTCGTCAATAGAAAGTGAGACCGGATCACGCGATCACATGGAAGAAGATCATGCATTGACTCAAGCAATGCTACGAAGTCTTGGAAAGGGTCATTGGAACTAGAATTGGGCCAACAACTCGTGGGTCAATTTCAGAGCGACTTAAGGCAAATAATGCAGAAGTTTTCAGAGGAGTCTCTGGTGTAGCCCCGAATGTGGCTGAATACTGGCTCGAAGCTGTGGAACGGATCATGGATGATATGGAATGCACGGCTGAGCAAAAACTGAGAGGAGCTGTATCCTTATTGAGAGATGAGGCGTATCAGTGGTGGCTTACTGTTCGAGAAGGCACTGAAGCCGCACTGATTAACTGGGAATTCTTTAAAGCTGCCTTTCAAGGAAAATACGTCGGAACGAGCTATGTAGATGCTCGAAGGAAGGAATTTCTGAATCTTGTCCAAGGAAGTAAGACCGTGGCAAGATATGAAGTCGAAGTTTTACGTCTGAGCCGTTATGCGGGACAATTGTAGCAACAGATCATGAACATTGTGTACGCTTCGAGGATGGACTTAATGATGGTGAGGGTTACGATTGTTCATGACAAGTTAGAAATTTTTCGACCGTGGAGAAGGCCAAAATAGCCGAAGAGGCTAAGAACTCGAAGCAGTAAGCAGAAAGATCCCAAACAAGAGAGAGACACGAACATCTCGTTCTTCCAAGAGATTCGGAAGAAACCGAAATGATGAATCGGTTCAAAGCGTAACCCCGGTAACAAATAATCAAGTCGAGATTGCATCGAGTGTGGGAAAAGGCATTTTGGGGAATGTTAGAGGAAAACGGGTGCATGCTACAAATGCGGTTCAATGGAACATCAAGACAAAAGTTGTCCTCGACGAATGGATACGACTCAAGAAGTTCGTAATAATGATGCACTGTGGCCAGGGTAATCGGCACCACCGAGAGGTCGTGGACCAGTCGTGGTGGTAATGGGGCTGGTCATGGTCAAGGTGCACCGGTCGAGGCAATGGTAATAGAGGAAATGCAGATGCAAGGCGACTGGATCGGCCTATGCGATTAGACGCCGCGAGGACGGCAATGCACTGAGATGTGATAACCAGACGTTCTTCATTTTCGATGTACTGTTATTGCCTTAATAGATATTGGCTCTACCCATTCATATGTATCTAGTGCCATATCTGGAAATCAATTTAGAATCAAATTACCGAAAATGAGATGACGAAGAATCAGTCCTTAGACGATCAAGAATGGTTAATAAAATATTTAAAGACGTGCCTTAAAAATCCAAGAGGGAGTATTCTTAGCAAATTTGATGGAACTACCTTTGGCGAGTTCGATCTCATTCGGGCATGGTGGTTGGTTAACCATCGGCGCAAATGGATTGTCTTTGAAAAACGAATGTCGATAAGGACCTTGATGATAAGGAAATCATAATGATTGGTGAACGAAAGAACTATCGGCAAATGTGGTATCTGCATTAAAAGCGGAGAAGTTGGTGCGGAAAGGGCAGGGCATTCCAAGCCTTTATCGTGCTTTGGATGCCAAAGAATTATCCGTGAATGATGTGAGGACGGTGAAGGAATTTCCGATGTATTTCTGAAGAACTTCTGGTATACCTCAGATCGGGAAGTAGAATTTGGCATTGAGCTTTTGCTCGACGACTCCGGTGTCCATTGCTCCTTATAGAATGGCATCAGAAGGAGTTGGTGAGCTCAAAGCTCAAATTCAAGAATTCTTTGGATCGGGATTCATTCGACCAAGTGTGTCTCCGGGAGCACCAGTCTTGTTCGTCAAGAAGAAGGATGGATCGATGCGTATGTGCATTGACTACGACAGTTGAATAAATTGACGATCAAGAATCGGTATCCTCCGCCGAGAATTGATAACTGTTTGATCAATTGAAGGAGCTTGATTTCTCAAAATTGATTTAAGGTCGGGTTATCACCGACTTAAGGTAAAAGCGGACATTTATAAGACGGCATTTTGGACACGTTACGGACACTATGAGTTTGTAGTGATGCCGTTTGGATTAACCAATGCACCAAATTGCATTTATGGACATGATGGTGAGTCTTCCAACCATATTTAGACCGGTTTGTGGTAGTGTTCATAGATGATATATTGGTTTATTCGAGAAATGAGGAGGAACATGACCAAGATTTGCGGATAGTATTACAATTACTTCGTGATAAGCAATTGTATGCCAAATTTGGTAAATGCGAATTTTGGCTAAAGGAGGTGACTTTCCTTGGTCATGTTGTATCACCAAGGAATAAGGGTGGATCCTCGGAAAATTGAGGCCATTCTGGATTGGAAACCACCAACATCGATGAGTGAAATTCGAGTTTCTTAGGATTGGTGGATACTATAGACGTTTTGTAGAGGGTTTTCATTGATTCTGCACCCCTAACTAAACTGATTGCGAAAGGGAGCTCCGATATCCGGACTTGAAAAGCAGAAGAGAGTTTTGAGAAATTGAAGAAGATCTGACGAAGCTCAGTTTTGATTCACCGGAGGTCGGAAAAGAATTCAATCGTTTATTACGATCGCCTCACACGGCCTGGGTTGTGTGTTGATGCAAAATGGAAAGGTGGTGGCCTATGCTCTCGTCAATTGAGACCACACTAAGTAAACTACCCTACTCATGATTTGGAGTTAGCCGTTGTCTTTGCTCTAAAGATTTGGAGGCACTATCTCTATGGTGAGAAGTCCATAATCTACACGGACCACAAGAGTCTTAAATACCTCCTTACCCGAAGGAGTTGAATTTAAGACAAAGAAGATGGGTAGAATTGTTAAAAGATTATGATTTCTCCATCGAATACCATCTGGAAAGGCTAACGTGGTAGACGACGCGTTAAGTCGTAAGGCAGTATCTGATTTAAGAGCACTGTTTGCCCATTTGAGTCTGTACGAGGATGGCGTTTGTTAGCGAACTACGGTGAAGCCACTGTGGTCGGAACAAATCAAGGAAAAACAGATATCGATGAGAAG